>PVHX01024604.1:0-23710 GCA_004024805.1 Geosciurus inauris | reverse complement strand
GCAATAAAGACTACATCAGAGCCAACAATAATGGAGGAACCAATTAAACTGTAGAGACAGCTGGGCATGGGGTCAGCACATGCTAATTTGGCCACAGCCATGTGCTCACAGTAGGAATGGGGAACCACATGGGAGCCACAGAAAGGTAGATGACTAATCATCCAACTCAGTGGAGTCATAAATATAACAGCTCTGATGGCGATGGTCACACTCATCCCCAGCATCACTCTAGGTGTGAGAATGCTCTTGTAGTGTAGGGGCTTGCAGACAGCTACATAGCGGTCAAAGGCCATGGCCAGCAGCAGCCCTGTCTCCACAGCTGTGGCTGCATGGACAAAATACATCTGGGTGAAGCAGGCACTAAAGCTGATGGAGCTGTGTCCTGAAGAGAAGATGCTCACCATCTTGGGGACCACAGAGGAGGCCATGATGATGTCCATAGCAGCCAGAACACACAGGAAGCAAAACATGGGCTCTTGTAGAGTGGTATCCATGCAAATTACTGTCATGATGAGGCTGTTTCCTAACAGGGCTATGGTGTACATGGCACTCAGTGAGATAGCCAGCCAAAGATATGAAGACTGCAAGCCTGGAATGCCCACAAGGAAGAAGGTAGCAGGGGTTTCCACTGTGCGGTTGTAGGGTGGTCCCAGCATCACAGGCGAGACTGCTTTCCTGTTAATATAGAAGGTGGTATAAGAAAGGATATAAGCCTATAATATTTGTTTTCGTCTGTGGCATTGGTGAAGTATAATATAGAAAAAAATATCCATACATCATAGTCGACAAAACATGAGAGATTTCATCTAAGACAAAATAGCAATTATGCAATAAATTGAAAATACAAGTCTAGGTCTTTCCATTTGTGACTCCAGGAATTGAATTAAGTAAGTACAGTAATAATCAGGTGAATAACTATGATACTTAGAAAAAAAGTGTTACTTCTTTTGATAAGGAAAAAGGAGCTACCCATCTAGCACAGCCAAGATCTGAGTTCTAACACTTGGAAATTTCAGTTCATTGCTGCCTTTGTCTCACATCTCATTAGAGTGTTGCCATGTTACATAATTTAGAATAAGCTGGTGGGGTAAACCTAAAAGGGTCAGCATGAACTCATTCTCAGCTCATTTATAGGACAGTTCTTAAGCTTAGGTTTTTTGTTTGCTTAATTTAAAAAATGTCAGTTCCATGAAAATGTCTCTTACATTTACTTATAACCCATCTCTAATAACAAAGTCTTGATAAGAGTGGTTGACACCTCTGCTGCCATACTTTTTACAAAATAAAATTAAAGATAAAATGGAAGTGGGCATTATGAGCATCCTTGCTTCAAACTGAATTGATGTTTCAACTGTTTTCCAATTACTCTCAGATTATTCCACTCCCCAGAGAAATGGGTAAGTAGCTCAGTCTAGACTCAATATTCAAATGTGGATCAAGACTTCTTAAGTTCATTTGATCTCTTTTGGCAAACCCTCATTGTCCTAATACTGCATCTGTCAAGGCCTCAGCCCAGTGAGTCAGCACACCAATTGTGTTGACTTAACAGTAATCATATATAATCCAAGACTATTTCTTAGGTTTCCAGGCAAGCTTCAGTGATGAAGGCTTATTTGCCAATGCTAAAGACAAACCTGACTTTAGCTATCACTTCCTGTACCTTCCCTTAATAAAGGGTTTCCAGGTTGAGGATTTGCCACATCCAAGGGTAAGGAAACTGTCTCTACTCACTCAATTTTAATTATCTTCAGGGGCCTGACCCCTCCCTGAATAGCTGGATAGATCAGATTGATGGAGTTCTGGGCTGAGATTCCCATCTTCTTCAGTAGACACTTTCTCTGTGAGCCAGGCACAAGAGAGCCATTCACCCGATTCTGCTTCCCAACCCCATGGCAATATACTTGCCCCTTCCATTAGCTTCTGGAGGGCTTATCAGTGGTGACTCCACACCCAGATGCCCTCAGCAGCCTTGTGGAGAATCCTCAGGAGTTCTCTAAAAAGCCCAATGTCTGAGACCTAAATTCAAACTATGGTCTTTCCTGAAACAACAACAAAAAATCCTTAGAAATAAATGAATAATAAATGCTATATGGTAAGACAGACTGAATGAAATAATGATCTCTACAGAGTGGGTCATGAGAAGCTTGATGTGTCTAACCACATGGTGAGATGTTTTCAGTGATAGATCAGAAGATGGAAAAGCTTTCAAAGGAGAACAGTGGTAACAAGTGGAAAAAAATACTTGGATGTCCCTAAGACTGCTGTATATATGATGAATGCCACAAATTTAGAGCTGAGCATCACTGTTTGAACAGCTGGAGAAGAGCAGAAGATTCAGAATGCCTACTTCTCCATCCACCTGTGATCCAGGTCCTCCCCATCCTGGATGCTCTGTGCAAACCCACCTTCATTCTGAGGGTAGCCTCAGTTTATGCCCCACCTCATCATCCTTCTCCCCAGCCCTATCTATTGGACATTCCTTTTATGATCTTCAGAGTGGTTTTTTTTCCTCTTTGTATACTTTTGATCTTCATCAGCACTGCTAGAGGATCACTTATGTCTTCATCTCCTTAAAGAACAGGATATTAGTTTGGCCAGTTCTCTTAAAATTTTTATTTTACCCAACCTTTTTATTTTGCCACTCAAAATTTCCTAAGATCTCACTGCTAAGATCAACAGTGATCTCCATCAAAGATCTGTTGCCAATCCAATGATCTTTTTTAGTATCACTGAGTGCTCCCTTATAGTTTGGTTAACTCTTTGAAACATAACATACATACTTAAAGTTGCAAAAGTTGAAGGTATACAGCATGATAAAACATCATAATGTAAACATAGGAACACACTTGCATAGCTGCTACCCAGCTCAAGATTCAGACACAATGCTTCCTGGTTGTTGAGCTTTCTCTTTTCAGAAAGCTCTGGCAAAGCTCTCCTAAGCACATTTACAGCCCTGCTCTCACCTCTGCCTTCAATCCTGCAGAGACACTCATATGATGATCCAGAAGGTCACTAAAAACTAGATTAGAGAAGTCACTTAAATCAATAAGAACTCATAGGATGAATGAAGTTTTCATTCCTATTTAAAGGATGGAAAATTCATAACTCAAAATTTTCTTAAAAGTTGAAGTACTTGGGCTGGGGTTGTGGCTCAGTGGTAGAGCACTTGCCTGTCATGTGTGAGGCACTAGGTTCGATTCTCAGCACCACATAAAAAAATAAAGGTCCATCAACAACTAAAAAATAATTTTTTAAAAAAAAGTTGAAGTACTAATGCATAATTCGTTTGAATGGAGCCTCTGTTTATAATGACCCTACTCTCCAACTCAGTGAGCTCCTAATTTTACCTAACCTAGGTTGCTTTTCTCATAATTCATCCTGATTCCTGAAAAAATGTCTTTCCACCATCCCAAGTTTAAACTTACCTCATATTTTCTCTGCTTTCCACCAAAGTTGTCCTATGTTCCTGTCCCCTCTCCCACCTTCTCCATCCTTCCATCATTTTCAAAAGAATCTCTTGCCAGACCTGGACAGTGGTCTATAGTTGTGTTGAGGACTTGAATCCTCCTTTCCAGGGTGACCCTGGCCTTGAGACTTCCTCAACCCAATCTTCAATCCCCAGCTCAATTATCCACATCCCTGAAGTTTTCTCTATTCAACTTTCTCTGATGGTCTATGCCTGGTAGTCCACATTTCTTACACTCAATAGAAGATAGATTTATACAGTCCCCTTAAGAAGGGGAACAGAAAGCCCAGGAGATTAAAGATGAGAATGTAGAGTATGGTGACTGTTGTCCTTTTCAGACCTCCCCTTGGGAACCTTATTTCCCTTCTAGATACTCTATTATCCCACTTATTCACCAGACACCCATCTTTCTTTTGCCTCTGCTGAGCAGCCAAACACTGACTCCTGAGACTAATTCATCCTCGCACCCAGCCTCTGGGGCTTTCTACAATATAGAATGAAGAAGATGCTTAGTAGCTGTAGAGTCTTTGTTCTTCACGTCCTCAGAGAATACCTAAATGTCACGCTAATAATATATACAGTACATCCTGAAAGGAAAAGGTCCATCATCATTTACATTTGTCAAAGTCTGCTATATGCTTCTCAAAGATTGTTTTCATTCAGTTTTCACAACCCTCTGTACTGTGAGCCATCACTACATCTATATTTCATAGATGAATGTGAGGTACATAGAAGGTCACATAGCTAGTAAGTCAGAATCAAGATTCACATCTATCATGACAAATTTCACCTTTTTTGTACAACTCTTTTACTTAATTGCTACTGTGAAAGTGAGTATGTCTTGAAGATCCTGATTTTAATCCTTTGAATATATATCCATAAGATTCATGCATCATATTGTAGTTCTATTTTTTATATTTAGAGGAACCTTCACATTCTTTACCAATGGTGGCACCATATTATATCTACTCTGACACTGTACAAGGGTTTCAATTTATCCATATTTTTTGCCAACAGTTTTTACTCTATTTTCTCCAGTGACCTCTGACCTTTTTTGGTCTCTTGTTTCCCCAAAGTTCCCTGCTTCTGCTGCCTCAGTCCTTTGGTATCATTGGTCTCAGATACCATTGTGGGGTCTATGATCCCACAGGTGGTGGTCCCTTTACTATTTTGTATAGAATTGCTGCTATTCAGGCCATCATTGAGATTGAAATCCTCCCTATCTTCTAGAAAGCAGTGGTTAGGGGCAACATGAGCCTCCAGATTGACCTTGATGTTCATCAGGGCTTTGTAAGTCCTAGACCTCGTCTGCCTCTCTGTCTGTGCCTAGTCCAGCTCTGATTCCAGGTGCAACAAGCCCCATTGAGCTATTCCATGTACATAGTATAGCAGGTCTCCATGCCCCTCAGACTGTTCTCTAAACTGGACTTCAGATTTCCTATGGTATCAGATGGATCTCCAGCTCTGTGAGCATTATTTCAGCAGCTCCAATCTCAGAAGACTTTAAAGTGTCCACTGTGGTGCTCTCCTTGATTTGCTGGAACCAATACTTGTTCAGATCCTCTCAGTTCTTCTGAACCAGCCGATCATACTAGGCCTGGATGTCTGCCCCCAAATCTCAGGACCTCAGATCATGGCATTCACCTTGTGGTTAGCCCACAGTCAGCAATTTAGCCTTGAAGACCATGCTTACTCATGGTTCTTCATGAACAACAGCTCCTCCTTGAGAGCCTCAGTTTCCATCTCTAGTTGAAGTCAAATGATACTGGTATCAATGACCTTGAGGAGCCTATGAATATCACTGTCCATCAACTGGCACATGGCCAGCTCTGTCTTATAATTGATTCTAATATCTTCAACAGCAAGATGAGAATTGCCAATATGCAGAGTAATTCCAGTATTGCGCACAGAATTTGCCAAGATCTGAGCTTGAAACTCCTTGATGATCTTGTAGTAATGTCCTCAGTCTCTTACTTGGGGCCCTTTATTCTCCAGATGTTCCCAGAGTTTGCTTCCCAGAATCCTCACTCTGTCCAGGTAGGAGACCAGGTCTTGCATGGTCACCTTGCTCTGGATGGTTCCCATTCCTGCCAGATCACTGGCCATCCCACCACTAGGACATTGGAGCACCAGCCTCCCTGGAAACTGGGAGGAATGGAAAGCAAGCCAAGATCCCTGAACCCAAGCTTCCAGAGCCTGCATAGACTCTGGCTGTGCTACTGTTTAAACTAGACCTGGTGACTAGGTGACCAGATGGAGCCCAGAGACCAGTAATTGGTAGAGAAGGTGGTAAGGTGGTGGAGTGGGTGATGAAACTCATACTGAAGGAAGGCAAGAGAGCAGAATTCAGGTTTATGCCACCTCTATTTTATTTTTTATAGGTGTTATTCTAATGGTTATGAGGTAATACCTTCTAATTTTTCTTTCTCTAATACTGATGATATAAAGCATCTCTTTTTATGTTAAGTGGTCCATCACATATCTTTACAAAAATATTAAGCCTTTTGCCCAGTTTTTATTGGGGTCTTTGACTTTTTGTTGAGCTGTAGGAGTTCTAAATTTACTAGATAGGAGACACCCTTAATAAATATGATACGCAAATAATTTTTTCAGTTCTGTAGCTTGTTCTTTTCATGTAACAAAGTATCCGACCAAGTAATCAGTTATGTTTCATGCATATTTTTGCCCTTGTTGACTGTGCTTTTGATGTCATATCTAAGAAATCTTAACTATTTCAAATTTGCCTTTATTTACTTCTAGTTTTACAGTTTTAGTTCTTCCAATCAGCAAAACAATTCCATTCACTGACACATAGACCAATGGAATAGAATTAAAGACACAAATAATCCTGAACAGATGCACTCATCTGATTCTGGGAAAAGGTGCTAAAAACATTAGAGAAAGACAACCTTTTTAATAAATGGTCCAGGGAAAACTGGATATCCATATGTAGAAGAATGAAACTATATCCCCATCTCTTACCCTGTACAAAAGGCAATTCAAAATGGATCAAAGACCCAAGTATAAGACCTAAAACATTAAAACCACCAAATGAAAACACAGGGGAAACCCTTCAAGATACAGGGACAGGAAATAACTACCTGAATATGACTCTTACAGCTCAAGAAATAATAGCAAGAATTGACAAATGTAATGGCATTGAATTTAAAACTTCCACATAGTAAACAATTAGAATGAAGAACAGCCTACAGAATGGGAGAAAATCATTACCATCTACTTCTCTACTGAGAATTAATATCCAGAATATGTAAAGAACAAAACAATCCAATACTACAAAACAACCCATTCACTAAGTGGCATATTTATTCTCATTTATTGAACATTATGAATTTCCATTTATGAAATGCATTCTTATCTAACTGTAAATGTATATCTGTGGACCAATGTATATCTCCCCCCCTTTCTGACAACCTCCACCTCTATTAAATACCATTATAATACTAGTTCTATGAAATAAACTTTGATGCAATATATGAATAAGATAATATGGTATTTTTCTGCATTTGGCTTATTTCATTTAACATGATGTCCTCCAGGAACATCCATGATGACACAAATGGCAGAATTCCATTCTTGTATGCAGTTGAAGAATTTTTACTTTCTCTTATCTTTCTTCCTCTATTTTATTTGTATTCTTTCTACTTGTTCAGAACATATATTTACTTAGCATTCTTTCCATTGCTTTGTTTTTAAAGTCTGAGATAATAAATATATTCATTGCACATTATCAGTCCTTTTGAGAAAGTTTCCCCTATCATCTACCAGTTGTATCAAATTGGACCTCTGCTATGAATTCCCATGACAGGATAACAGGTGAAATATTTTATGTGTTTAATAGCTGTTTTTCTGTATTCTTGATCTTATATAACTTATCTGGGTACTAAATTTTAGTTCAGAGAGATTCTAAGAAAATTGAAAAAAAGTTGCCCACAGATTACTTCCTCCACATCAAAGAATAACCAAATAAACAGATGTGTAATTCACTCATTAAAATGAGTGAACAAAGTAGAATGCTACAACTGAGCAAGGGAAAGAATGAAACCCTATAAGAATCAAATACCTGGAATGGCAGTATAGAAACAAGAACAAAGCACAATAACTAGGTAGACTCTTTGCAGAGGAAAGTGTGAATGGGAGGATACATCAGAAACTCCATCAGTATGTCAGCAAGCATAGCTACTAGAGAGTTCCACAGACTTCACGGGCCTATAGCCCACTAGAGGGAGCTAAGTGTGGTCCCCACAATAGATTATCTTTGGGGAACGGACTCATGTTGTCTTCCTTCAAACCCTCATAACTCAGGATGCTATAACTCAGCACCTGTCCTGTGGTGAGAAACATCTGAACATCCCCAGATTTGGAACTCGACAGATATTCCACCAACTAGCACAGGGAACTGGAGCCTTATGAACCTCCAGTCACTCAACAGAGCAACTGTAACCCCAGAACCCACATCCATGCAGTGCTCTGCACTACAGGGGACAGATGGTTCAACTCTGGAGGAGGGAAGGGTGATGCTTTCAAGACCTGAGACATGAAGATACTTGTTTCCTGAAACGGGGGGCATGGCCAGAGCTATTCAAGATGAGAATGAAGGCAGGTGCTCTATTTCCCTGATACTGCCTCTCCCCATAGCCAACTACTGCTGAGCATGTACCACTGCTGGATCTGAAAGCATGTGCTACAGCCTTCTCACCAAAGTTGCCATGCCAGTGGTCCTTGCCAGTAGCAGAGTATGGCCCAGCAGTGCCTAAAAAACTGTCTACCAGATTCCCAGCACTATCACTCCTATTTTCAGGGTGTCCATAAAGTACATACCCAACTCACTGCTACATACCCACCACACTTGCCAGGGCTGCTAGAGTGCCTCACACCAGCATGGCCCCTGAGGACAGTGGGTCTCTCTGACCCCAGAGCTGCTCATACTATCAAATATCAACCAAAGATATCAATCATGGCCAAAGTAGTTATAGGGAGGGTATACCATAGTGCTCAGATGGATCCAAAGGTAAGATGACCTTCCAAATTGACACCATAAGATGTCTCTTAAGGAGAAAGCTATTTGCTAAGAGACTCATATAAAAACAAACAACATACCACTAATATTTACAAATTAAAATGTAAGATCAGATCTAGAGATGTAACAGTGGTAGAACACTTGCTAAGCAGGCATGAGGTCCTGGCTTCAATGTCCAGTGCGCATGTAGGCACATACACACATACACATATACATGAGTCACAAGAAGTATGAAAAAGTAACATAGTACCTCCAAAAGAACACAATAACCCTCTAGCAACAAGGAAATGATATTGATAAAAATGTCTGATGAAGCCTTAAAATAAGGAAACAATGAGATTCAAGAGAGTATAAAAAGACAGTTGAACAAAATAGAAATAAAACTCATCATATGGAATTTAGCAAATAGAGATCTTGAAAAAGAACCAAACAAATATTGCAGATGAAAAACTCAGTAATTCAAAAGTATATTTGAAATAGCTAAAATATGAAATCAACACAGATGCCCTTCAGTGAATGAACAGATAAAGAAAATATGGCATATATGCACAATGGAATATTATTCAGCCACAAAAGTAATGATATACTGCAGGGCACAGTGGTACATACTTGTAATCCCAGCAGCTCAGGAGACTGAGGCAGGAGAATGACGAGTTCAAAACCAGCCTCAGCAGCTTAGTGAGGCCCTAAGCAACTTAGCAAGACCTGTCTCTAAATAAAATATAAAAAAGGCTGGGGATGGTGGCTCAGTGGTTAAGTGCCCCTGAGTTCAATCCCCGGTAGCCAAAAAAAAAAAAAGAACCCCACCAAAATCAAAGGAAATTCTGTCATTTGCAGCAACATGGATAGAACTGAAGGTCATTATGTTAAGTGAAATAAGCCAAAAAAGACAAAGATCTCAAGTAATCAGGCATTCTTTTTTTTTTAATATTTATTTTTTTAGTTGTAGGTGGAAAGAATATATTTTATTTTTATGTGGTGCTGAGGATCGAACTCAGTGCCTCACGCGTGCTAGGCAAGCACGCTACCACTGTGCCATAACCCCAGCCCTAATCAGGCATTCTTGTAGCAGTCATTAGAGACTGCTTGAAAGATAGATATAAGGGGAAACAGAAGTTCAATAAGGGTCACCAAAGCACAATGAGAGTGGAGAAATTTTCCTGTTCTTTATTAGCACAGTCCTGTAACTATATTTTAACACTCTATGATATATTTTAAAATGACTAGAAAAAGAGTATGAAATTCCCAACACATAAAAATGATCAATGTTTTAAGAGAGATAAATGATTTTATCATATTATACACATAAAGATGTTTTACCATATACATCTCATAAATATGTAAAACATCAATTTTAAAAATACAGCCTCAAAAACATACTAACCAAGAGAAGAAAGAATATCTAAACTCGAACATAGGTGTTTTGAAATAGCACAGTCAGACAAACAAATAAACAAAAAGCCTTGAGAATTCTAATTTCTGGAGTACCACAAGGTAAAGACAAAGACAAAAGTCATACAAACTCATTCAATGAAATGTTTGCTAAAATCATTCTTGTCATGAAAAGATATGGACATCCAGATACAGGAGGTCAACCTGACCCAAAATAGACATGACCAGAAAATATCCTCACCACCATATTATAGTAAAACTATCAAGAGTACAAGACAAGAAGAGAGCTAATAAAACCTGTAAGTGAAAAGCACAAACTCACTTCAAGGAACCACCCATTAGACTAAGATTTCTCAGCAGAAACCTCTCATTAAGAAATAAAATAATATCTTCCAAGTTTTAAAAGACACTAACTGCCCACCTAGAGTGCTACATCAGCTATTTCAGAAATGGAGAAATAAAGACTTTACAAGACAAGGAAAAGACAAGGAATTTCATCACTACCAGACTACCCTTACCAAAGGTGCCTAAAGGTGCCTACATCCAGAATCAAAAGAAACATACCTACCATCATGACAACATGCCAAAGTATAAAACCCACAGGGAGAGCAGAAGCACAAAACATAAAATAGAAAAGAATCCAACCTTAATGATACAATAGACCACCAGATCATGAAGATGAACAACAGAAGGGGAAGAAGAGAACAGAGGATATACAAAACAAATTTAACAAGAGGACAGGAGTCAGTTATCAATAATAATCTCAGGTATAAATGGACTAAATTCCCAAGTTAAAAGATACAGACTGACTGCATGGGTACAAAAACAAGAACCAATGATACACTGCCTCTAAGAAATTCACTTCATCCAAAGAATAGAAAAAAGATAGATATCCCGTGTAAATAGAAATCAAAGTGAGGAGGAATGGCTATACTTATATCAAACAAAAGGAAAAGTCCATGGTGGCCCATGCCTGTAATCCCAGCTTCTCAGAGGCTGAGGCAGGAGGATTGCAAGTTCAAAGCCAGCCTCAGCCACTTAGCAAGACCCTGTCTCAAAGTAAAAAATAAAAAGGGCTGGAGATGTGGCTCAGGGGTAAGCAACCCTGGTTTCAATCTCAGGTACAAAAAGAAAGAAGGGGAGGGGAGGGAAAGGTAGGCAAAAATCAAGTTGAATATTTTCTCTGACATGCAGAAACTAATCCAAAATGGGGGTGGGGGCAGTAGAGAAAGGGAAAAGGGGATTCCATCAGAATAAAGAGTAGTAGACTAGATGAAGGGAACAGAAGGGGAGGGAGGAGGGACAAGATAAGGGAAGAACAGTGGAATGAATCTGACCAGACTTTCCTTAAGATGCTAACTTTTTAAGTTAGTTAACTTAAAAAATACACACACACCCTATAAGTAAATAGCAGAAAGAGAGCAGTAGAGTAGAGGGACAGGAACAGGAGAGGGAGGAGGGGAGAGATAGGGGAAGTACTGGGGACTGAATTAAAGCATGTTATATTTCATTTTTTTAATTGTGTAAAAATGAATGTTATATGTAACTAAAAAGAAATAATAAAAAGGAAAAGAAGATATTTTAAAATAATATATGAATAGTCAAGAGTTGTAGTTCTATTTCTTATCTTGAATCAGTCAAAACTATGGGTTGCTGTCTTGATTCACCAGACTAGATCAGAATGATTCAATTGTTTGATACATAGCTGTCTCTTTAAGTACTATATATTTATCTTCAGTGAATTATACTATGAAAAATTTGTGTGACAACTCATATCACATTTAAAAATGATAAATGGCCCTCTGTAGGAAAAACTGTTGTCTTTTATTTGACTCCCTTGATCTGTATTAAATTTCAGTAAAATTGAAGAGAAAAAAGTCAGTTCATATCTCAATCAATTTTATGAACTGAATGACAGATGAAATTTCTTTCACTCCATATTTCCCTGGCCCTGCAGAACTATTGGAAGAGATAAGACAATCACCAACGTTCTCCATCAGAACTTTTTTCTCTCAATAAAAATGATTGCCAGCAGGTGCAATGGTGCACATCTGTAATCCCAGTGGCTTGGGGGTCTGAGGCAGGAGGATCTCAAGTTTAAAGACAGCCTCAGCAATGATGAGGTGCTAAGCAACACAGTGAGACTCTGTCTCTAAATAAAATAAAAAATATGGCTGGGGATGTGGCTTAATGATTGAGTGCCTCTGAGTTGAATCCCTGGTACCCAACTCCCAACCCCCAAAAGAAAAGATTGACAGCAAAAAAAAAAAAAAAAGTCTATAAAAAGAAATAAAGAAGTTCACTATATAATGATGAAAGGATCAATTCAATGAGAAGATATGACAGTTATAAATATACATTCACCTAATGCTAGAGCACCTGATTCTATAAACTCATACTAGTAGATCAAAAAGGAAAGAGTCTTCAATAGTGGAAGACTTCAACGCCCAACTTGCCATGATGAACAAATCATTGACAAAAAAATTAACACAGAAATAGAGTTAAACTATACTCTAAACTAACTGGAACTAATAAACATACATAGACTATTGCATCCAACAGCTACAGAATATACATTGTTTTCATGAACACACAGAAAGTTCTCTGGAACAGACCATACATTAGGGCACAAAACAAGCATTACAAATTAAAAATATCAAATTATCTCATGTATTTTCTCAGACTGCAATGCAACAAAATTAGAAACAAAAAATAGAAACTTTAGAAATTATACAAATTCATGGAGACTAAATAATGTGTTACCCAATGCACAATGAGTCATTGAAGAAATTAAAGGGGAAATTTCAAAAGTAAATGAAAATGAAAACAGAACATATGAAAGTTTATGGGATACAGCAAAAGCAGTACCAAGAAGGAAGTTTATAGCAACAAATGCTTACATCAAAAAATAAAGATTTCAACAACCTAATGAAAGCAACCTAAATGAAACCAAGCCCAAAATCAGTAGAAGAAATAACAAAGATAAGAGCTGAAGGAAATGAAATATTGACTGAAAAACCAAATTCAAAAGACCAATAAAAGAGTGGGTTCCTTGTAAAGAATCAACAAAACTTTATCTAGACTAATCCAGAAAAAAAGACAAGTGAAATAAAATTAGAGAAAAATGAGATATTACAACTGATAATACAAAAATACAAAGATCAACAGGGACTGTTACAAACAACTACACAGTAATAAATCGGAAAGCTTAGAAGAAATTCCTGGGTACATATAACCTACCAAAAGGGAACCATGAAGACATTAAAAACCTGCACAAACCAATAATGACTAATGAAATTGAATAAGTTAATAAAAAGTCTCAGAATAAGGAAAAGCCCAGGACTGGATGGCCTCACTGCTAAATTCTACCAAACTCTTAAGAACAGATACCAATTCTTCTCAAACTATTCCAAAAATTGAAAAGGAAATAATTGTTCCAAACTCTCCACAAATGCAACCTTACCATGATATGGAACCCCACACACACACATTTTATAGTTCACCTTTAATGAACCTCATGTAGTTCACCTTTAGTGAACAGACATGCAAAAGTCCTCAACAAAATAATAACAAATCAAATACAAGAGCACATCAAAACGATCATTCATCTCAATCAAGTGGAATTCATTCCAGGTATGAAAGTGTGGTTCAACACATGCTGTGGTTCAATACAAAACAATAAGCATCATGCCCCACATCAACAACAGAAGGACAAAAATCATGATCATCAATAGATGGAGATAAAACATTCAATAAAAATCAACATCCCTTTTATCTAAAATCTAGTCTATATTTTATGAATAACTAGGAGGGAGGAGCTCAAAGATTCCACACACAAAATGATAATAAGATGACAATATTAATTATTCTGATTTGATCACTACACATTATAGGTATGTATTAAAATATCACATTGTACCTCATAAATATGAACAATTATTTTGTGTTAATCAAAATTCCAAAAAACATTTAAATAGAAAGTGCTAAATACACTGAATTTAATCATTTTTCATGACATGTAATGAATTATCACACTATCTCATAAATATGCACAATTAAAATTAAAATAAACCATTAAGAAAAATATTTTTAGTTCATAATTTCTGTTCTTGAGGGGTTTTCATTGGTTTTTTTAAAATGTTATTGTAGAGTTCTACTCCAGAGTTCCTGTGGACCGGCAGGAGCCACAGAGTGCCCAAATCTGCCCTCAGAAAACTCCACGGATGTCCAGCCAAAGGGAGACCAGAGACTGCTAGCTGCTACCCACTGGGGAGCCCACAGTCAGGGTAAGAGTCACTGCAGAGACCCTAGCATGAGTAGGCCCCATCCAAGTGTGGCCTGGGCCTGCCCCAATTCAACTCCAGAGTTCCTGCGGACCAGCAGGAGCCACAGTGGGCCCAAATCTGCCCTCAGGAAACTCCACAGGTATCCAGCCAAGGGTTGACCAGAGACTGACAGCTACCAGCCACAGGGAATGCACACCCAGGGTAAGAGTTGCCCACAGAGACCCCAGCAGAGACGCCCCACTCAAGTGCAGCCTGGGCCCACCCTAGTCCCGCTCCAGAGTTCCTTGGGAAAGATGAGAGAAGGCCCAAAACCACCCTCAGGGAATGCCAGGGGTGCCCAGCTGAAGGCAGACCAGGGCCTGCTAGCATCCAGTCCCAGGGAAGCTCACACCCATGGTAAGGGTTGCACACAGACTCTCCTGCTTGTGACCCTGCCTAAATGAGACCTGGGCCCACCCCCAGTTCTGCTCCAGAGTCCCTGCTCACCAGCAGGATCATAAGAAAGGGGCAAGGGGCTGGGGCTATAGCTCAGTGGTAGAGCACTTGCCTAGCATGTACGAGGCACTGGGTTCAATCCTCAGCACCACATATAAATAATAAATGAATAAAATGAAGATCCATCAACTTAAAAAATATTTAAAAAAAAAGAAAGGGGGCAAAACAGCCCTCAGGGGCCGCCATGGGAGCCCAGCCAAAGCCACTCCCACTGTCCTCTAGAGGTACATCCACTACCTCTGCCACCAACTTTAGTGGCAGTAGTGCCCATCTGGGGGCACTGGGGGCACAGAAGTAGCTCCAAGGTGAGACACAGGTAATCTGGACTGGCAATACAAGATTATAGGATAGAAGCTGCAATACCTCAGATCGGTATTGCAAGAAAGGAAGATACACAATCAACATGAAAAAACAAGGGAAGAAAGTACCCCAAATAAACCTTGATACCACTGTAGCAGAATCCATTGACAACACAGTTGATGAAATGTCAGAGAAAGAATTCAGAATGTACATAGTTAAAATGATCAGCAAATTAAAGAATGACATAAGTAATTACAGGCAAAAATTGATCAATCCAACAAAGAAATAGAAGAGCAAATAAAGGCAACCATTGATCATTCTAACAGAGATAACAGAGCAATTACAAGTAGCAAAAGATTACTTTAAGAAAGAGCTAGAGATCGTGAAAAAAAAAAAAAAAATCAGAATTTTTTTTTTGGTACTAGAGATTGAACTCACGTGCACTCGACCACTGAGCCACATCTCCAGCCCTACTTTGTGTTTTTTGTAGAGACAGGGTCTCACTGAGTTGCTTAGCACCTCGCCATTGCTGAGGGTGGCTTTGAATTCGCAATTCTCCTGTCTCAGCCTCCCTAAGCACTGGGATTACAGGCTTGCGCCACCACACCTGGCTCACTCAGAAATTCTTGAAGGAAAAAAACCAAATAAAAAACTTAATAGAAAGCATCACCAGCAGACTACATCACCTGGAAGACAGAACCTCAGATAATGAAGACAAGATATACAATCCTGAAAATAAACTTGACCATATAGGGAAGATGGTAAAAAACCATGAACAGAACATACAAGAAATATGGGACAGCATCAAAAGACCAAATCTAAGATTTATTGGGATAGAAGGTGCAAAATTTCAACCCAAAGGAATGCACAATCTCTTCAATGAAATGTCAGAAAATTTCCCAAATATAAAAAATTGGAAAATCAAATACAAGAGGCTTACAGGACACCAAATGTACAAAATTTCAACAGATCTACATGAAGGCACATTATAATGAAAATGCTCAACATACAGAATAAGGATAGAATTTAAAGGCCACAAGAGGAACTAGATTACATATAAGGGGAGACCAATTTGTATCTCAGATTTTTCAACCCAGACCCTAAAAGCCAGGAGATCATGGAACAACATATACCAAGCACTAAAAGAAAATGGATGCCAACCAAGAATCCTATATCCAGCAAAACTAAGCTTTAGATTTGATGACAAAATAAAAACCTTCCATGATAAAAAGTTAAAAGAATTTACAGCAAGAAAGCCTGCACAACACACCATTCTTGGCAAAATATTCCATGAGGAGGAAATAACCAACAATGAAAATATACAAAGAGAGGAACTACACTAAAGGAAAGACCATTCAAAAAGAGAAAACAAGTCAAGGTAAAAACCAAAAATAAACCAAAATGACCGGTATTATAAATCATATTTCAATAATAACCCTGAATGTAAATGGCCTAAATGCACCAGTTAAAAGACAGACTTACAGACTGGATTAAAAAACAAGACCCAACAATATGCTGTCTTCAAGAGACTCATCTCATAGGAAAAGACATCCACAGACTGAAAGTGAAAGAGTGGGATAAAACATATCACTCACATGGACCCCACAAATAAGCAGGAGTTTCTATCCTCATTTCAAATAAAGTGGACTTCAAAAGAAAGATGGTGAAGAGATTAAGAAGGTCATTTTATACTTAAGGGAATCATACATCAACAAGATATAACAATCATAAATATCTATGCCCCAAATAATAGGGCTTCTATGTATATCAAACAAATCCTTCTCAAATACAAGAATCAAATAGACCACAACACAATAATACTTGGAGACTTTAACACAGCTCTCTCACCATTGGTTAGATCTTCCAAACAAAAACTAAAGAAACCATAGATCTCAATGAAATTATCAATAATTTAGACTTAACAGACATTATATAGTGTTCCATCCATCAACGAGCAAATATACTTTTTTCTGAGTAACACATGGATTCTTTTCCAAAATAGATCATATGTTATGTTACAAACCCAGTCTTAGCAAATACAAAAAAATAGAGATGCTACTCTGCACCCTATCTGACCACAGCAGAATCAAATTATAAATCAATGACAGATTAAAAATAGAAACTACTCCAACACCTGGAAACTAAATAATATGCTATTGAATGATGCATGGATAACAGAAGACATCAGGGAAGAAATAAAATTCTTAGAGGCAACTGAAAACTCTGATACAACATATCAAAATCTCTGGGATGCCATGAAGGCAGTGCTAAGAGGAAAGTTCATTGCACTAAACTCACTCATTAGAAGTAGTAAAAGTCAATAAGTGAACTGACTCTTCATCTCAAAGCCTTAGAAAAGGAAGAACATATCAACACCAAAAAGAAGACAAGAAATAGTCAAAATCAAGGCTGAAAAAAAAAAAATGAAATTGAAACAAAAGAATTCAAAAAATTGACAAAACAAAAAGCTGGTTCTTTGAAAAAATAAACAAAATTGACACACCTTTAGCCACCCTAATGAAAAGGAGGGAGGGAGAAAACCCAAATTACTAAAATTCGTGATGAAAAAGGAAATATCATGACAGACACTACTGAAATACAGAGGATAATTAGAAACTATTTTGAAAATTTATACTCCAGTAAAAGAAAACCCTGAAGACACTGACAAATTTCTAGAGGCATATGACCTACCCAAACTGAACCAACACCACATATACAACTTAAACAGATCAATTTCAAGCAAGGAAATAGAAGATATCATCAACAGCCTGCCAACCAAGAAAAGCCCAGGTCCAGATGGATTCTCAGCCAAGTTCTACAAGACCTTCAAAGAAGAATTAATACCAATACTTCTCAAACTATTTCATGAAATAGAAAAGGAGGGAACTATTCCAAACTCATTCTATGAGGCAAGTATCACCCTGATTCCAAAACCAGACAGAGACATCAAAGAAAGAAAACTTCAGACCAATATCCCTGATTAACATAGATGCAAAAATTCTCAATAAAATTCTGGCAAATTGAATATAAAAACATATCAAAAAATAGTGCACCCTGATCAAGTGGGGTTCATTCCAGGGATGCAAGGTTGGTTCAACATACAGAAATCAATAAACAATCCATCATATCAATAGACTTAAAGATAAGAGTCATATTATTTTGTCAATTGATGCAGAGAAAGCATTTGACAAAATACAGCACCCTTTTATGCTCAAAACGCTAGAAAAACTTGGGATAGTAGGAACATACCTCAACTTTGTAAAAACTATGCTAAATCCAAGGCCAACATCATCCTAAACAGAAAAATTGGAAGCCTTCCCTCTAAAATGGGAATGAGAGGGATGCCCTCTTTCACCACTGCTATTCAACATAGTCCTTGAAACACTAGCCAGAGCAATTAGACAAAAGAAATTAAAGGGATATGAATAGGAAAAGAAGAACTCAAACTATCATTATTTGCAGACAACATGATTCTAAGAGGATCCAAAAAATTCTACCAGAAAACTTTGAGGCTATTGTGAATGGGATAATTTTCCTAATTTCTCTTTCAGAGCATTTATCACTGATGTATAGAAATGCAATTGATTTGTGGGTGTTGATTTTATATCCCACTAGTTTGCTGAAACTATTTATTAATTCTCAAATAAAATACTTGGGAATCAATTTAACAAAAGAGGCGAAAGACCTCTACAATGCAAACTACAAGACACTGAAGAAAGAAATTGAAGACCTTAGAAGATGGAAAAATCTCCCATGCTCCTGGAGAGGCAGAATCAATATTGTTAAAATGGCCATACTTCCCAAAGCACTATATAGAGTCAATGCAATCCCAATTAAAATCCCAATGTCATTCCTTATAGAAATAGAAAAGGCAATCATGAAATTCATTTGGAAGAATAAGAGACCCAGAATAGCCAAAGCAATCCTTAGCAAGAAGGGTGAAGCAGGAGGCATCATAATACCAGACCTTAAATTATACTGCAAAGCTATAGTAACAAAAACAGCATGGTACTGGCACCAAAATAGACATGTAGACCAATGGTATAGAATAGAAGACACAGAGATGAACTCACTTATGTACAGTTGCCTTATACTACACAAAAGGAGCCAAACACGTGCACTGGAGAAAAGATTGCCTCTTCAACAAATGGTGCTGGGAAAACTGGAAATCCATATGCAGCAAAATGAAACTAAACCCCTATCTCACTATGCACAAAATTCAACTCAAAGTGGATCAAGGACCTGGGAATCAGACCAGAGACTCAACACCTAATAGAAGAAAAAATAGGCCCAAATCTTCATCATGTCAAATTAGGACCATACTTTTTTAACAAGACTCCTATAGCACAAGAAGTAAAATCAAGAATCAATAAATGGGATGGATTCAAACTAAAAAGCTTTTTCTCAGCAAAAGAAATAATCAATGAAGTAAACAGAGAGCTAACATTCTGGGAACAAATTTTTGCTACACACACATCTGATAGAGCAATAATCTCCAGGATATATAAAGAACTCAAAAAACTTAACACCAAAAAAACAAACAACCCAATCAGTAAATGGGCCAAGGAGCTGAACAGAAACTTCACAGAATAAGGTATACAATCTATCAACAGACATATAAAAAAATGTTCAACATCTCTTACAGAGAAATGCAAATCAAAACTACCCCAAGATTTCTTCTCATGCCAGTCAGAATGGCAATTATCAAGAATACAAACAACAATAAGTGTTGGCAAGGTTGTGAGGAAAAAGGCACGTTCATACATTGCTGGTGGAACTGCAAATTGGTACAACCAATCTGGAAAGCATTATGGAGTTTCCTTAGAAAACTTGGAATGGAACCACCATTTGACCCAGCTATCCCACTCCTTGGTCTACACCCAGAAGACTTAAAAACAGCATACTACAGTGCTGCAGCCACTTCAATGTTTATAGCAGCTCAATTCACAATAGCTAAACTGTGGAACCAACTTAGATGCCCTTCGATAGATGACTGGATAAAGAAACTGTGGTATATATACACAATGGAATATTACTCAGCAATAAGAGAGAATAAAATTATGGCATTTTCAGGTAAATGGAAGGAGTTGGACAATATCATGCTAAGTGAAGTAAGCCAATCTCAGAAAACCAAATGTCGAATGTGCTCGTTGATAAGTGGATGCTGATCCATAATGAGGGGAAGGACACGGAACAATGGAGGAACTCTATTCACAGGGGTGTAAGAGGGGAGGGGGCATTAGGACAGTAAAGGTGGTGGAATATGATGGCCATCATAGTCCTAGCTTTATGTATGACTGCATGTATGTTGTGATTCTATATCATTTACAACCAGAGCAATGAAATGTTATCTTCCATCTGTGTACAATGAATCAAATTGCACCCTGATATCGTGTAAACATAAATAGAACAAATTAAATATGAAAAAAATATTACTGTATTCTTATTGGATTTACATGTTGCTGGCAAGAAATGCCCACCCACAAGAATGTAGCCCTAATTAGAATATTATATCCTATGTTTGTATGATTTTATCAAAATGGATTCTACCATCATGTACAACTAAGAGTTAAAAAAATGAAATTTTTTAAAAAGGCAGTGTAAGCCTGATTTTACTTTCTTTGAATGTGATTTAGGTTTGGGGTGTTTTGTTTTAGTTTTGTCTGAAGAACAAGTGCAATTTTTGTTATTTTAAGTATTTGACAGACTCACCAATATGTCTCAGTTGACAGTTTCAGATAAAAATTTCTAGGTGAGTTTTGAAAAATACATATTAAGATCATCTTTAATTCCTTTAATTTTTAAATCCTCTTCAGGGATTTCATGGACATAAAAATCTAGTGCATATTCATTAGACTTCTTTGTTTTCTTAGGTCTGTTATTTTCTATTTGATCCCTATCACCTCTTTTCTGTTTTCTAGTCTAGCTATTTCTAATATTCTATCTTCAATGTCACTATTAAAATTTTAATTTCAATCTCTCCCCTCTTACCAAAATATAATTTACCACATTATTCCTGCATATGATTTTGTCTCCTTTAAAAGTGCATTCCCAACTTCAATCAAGCTTTCTTCTGTAACTCCTGATTTTTTTTCATTTTTATTCAAGTTTTGAGTTTGAGGAAAAAATTATAACTTGCAAAAATGTTTAAGACAAATGAATTCATGTTGCCATTTTCATTATTATCAGAATTTTGTAAGGCTGCCTCCTACTTTGTTGGTACCCAAGTAGAAAATGTTCTTAGTTTGTAAATAAGTCCAGTGCTAGCAAAAATTATGGATTATGAGTTTAAATCAGGTTAGTTTGAAAGAGTTATTGTATTAGTGTTTTTTTTAATGTACCATGTCCCAATGAGACATTGCCTCATAAAATACACTTACATTCAAGGAAAAGATTAAAATCTATTATAACTGTATAGAGTCTCCTTGAGTTCTTCTTGTTGATTTGGCTATTTTAGTAAGGTTCTTAGCTACAAGTTGCAGAAAAAAAAATAATTTTCCAATTTTTTATTAGTTCTAATCAGTTATACATGACAGTAGAATACTTGATAAGTTGTACACAAATGGAGCAGAGTTTTTCACTTCTCTGGTTGTACATGAAGTAGAGTCATACCATTCATGCAATCATATATGTATCTAGGTAATGATGTCTGTCTCATTCCACTATCTTTCCTACCCCTGTGTTCCCTCCCCACACCCCTTTGCCCCCATCCAAACTTTCTCCATTCATCCCATGACCCCCCTCCCCATTATGTATAAACCAATATGGAAAGCAGCAATTCCTTACAAAACTTGGAACGGAACCACCACTTGAGCCAGCTCTCCCACTCCTCAGTCTATACCTCAAAGACTTAAAACAGCATACTACAGTAATGCAGCCACTTCAATGTTTATAGCAGCACAATTCACAATTGCTAAACTGTGGAAGCAACCTAGATTCCCCTCAATAGATGAGTGAATAAAGAAACTGTGGTATATATATAGAATGGAATATTACTCAGCATTAAAAGAATAAAATTATGGCATTTGCAGGTAAATGGATGGAGTTGCAGGACATCATGCTAAGCAAAATAAGCCAATCCCAAAAACAAGGGGCAGAATGTTTTCTCATATTAGTATTAATTTACACAGGACTACAGTTCCAATCCTAGCACTATCTTTTAAAGTTATACAAGTGTTAGAAAAATTTTAAGTATATAAAATCTCAGGTACTATGTAATTTTTTCCATTCATTATTTCTTGGAATCTTCAGCACCCTCTATGAGTTGAGTTTTTTTCTATGGATAGTAGAAACAATATCAAAACAGATATAACAACTCACTACCAATGGTTTCTCCTTATACTGTCAATTTTACCACTATTAAGAATTTATATTTAAATTGATTTTCAAGTGTACCCTAACCAAATATATACATCTCTTATGAGACCTTTTTCTTTTTACAGAGTTGATAACTAGGTTTAAGACTTTCTGAAAGAAAAATATAAAACCAAAATAAAACAAAAACTATGTAAGTATCCAGGGACCTGTAGAAGAATGGTGATATTTCAATTTATTTTTCTATATTGTTGTGAATTAAACTTTTCATCCCACAAAGATACTGAGATGTACCCACAGGAAGAAAGACTTTTACGTATTTGGTCCTTTTCTGTGTCTTATAGTTGAGTGACAAAGAGCAGAACAGGGATGTATCTTGGTGTTAGAAGTCAAATGGAGCCAGACAGCCAGAAAAAATGTTATCTTCATCGTGTATTGATAATTGGCTTCTCTTGCTATCATTCTTTTTTCTTTCCAAGTTCAAGTGTTGAAAAATCGCCATCATCTTTGATCAAGTTTGTATCTCCTCAGATAAACTGGAATCCATTTTGGTTAGAGGACACTGGTCTAAGTGTGAGCACATGACCCTAACTGAGTGGATCATTAATGGGCCAAAGGAAAAGGTGGCAAATATAATTCCTCCAAGTAATCACATGTGGGAGAAGCAATTCTGAAAAAATCAGAAATGTATTGGGGAAAGTGATTTAAATAGTTCTTTACTTTAGCAGAGGAACTTGTGGGATATTAGGTTAGAAATATAGGTCAGAAGCTAAGGAAAGAAAAGTCAAAAGTAAGTTTTCTATGTACAAATTTATTCCTATTAAATGCTAATAAAAATGTCAGAGTCAGAATTATTCCATTGACATTCTTATTAGAAATTGAAAGCTTTGCAAGGATGCTCTTTACAGCTTCATCTTAGAATGCCTGGGGTGTAGATAAACAAATTATATGTATATATATATATATATCTTCATAGATCAATCTTTGAGGTTGGCTGGAATGTTCAAGGTCTGAAGAGCTTAGTGTTCATGAACCCTCACAAATGTGTTCAAACAGACAACACATCAGCAAACTCCATATTCTCTCACGTATTTGTTTAGTTCTCAGGCCATAGATGATGGGGTTCAAGGTGGGTGGAATGACCAAATACAAGTCAGCTAACAGCACCTGAGTGTGAAGAGGCACTGTGCCCTGTCCTAGCCAAGCTACATAAATGGATGCCATCCCAGGTAGATAGTACAAAGCCATGACCCCCATATGGGAGCCACATGTGCTTAATGCCTTCCACTGAGCATTCTTCGAGGAGAGACCAAACACTGCCCTGAGAATCAGGATATAGGAGGCAGCAATAAAGACTACATCAGAGCCAACAATAATGGAGGAACCAATTAAACTGTAGAGACAGCTGGGCATGGGGTC
>PVHX01024603.1:0-23727 GCA_004024805.1 Geosciurus inauris | reverse complement strand
ATCAACCTTCAAAAATATATCATTGGGCCCAGGATACTTCTTATTGACCATATAAATGGCAGAGACCAGGTTTTGTGCTGCACCTACTCCATATAAGCCACCATTTCCATTGCTGTTGTTATGCACCCTTTATGGTGAGGAGTCCAGAGAGACTGTAATCATTCCATTGCCTTCCTAATGTACAATGACCTGTGATTTGCCCTTTTAATGAAACCTGAAACACCTCATTGCTGCTCTGCAGAAACAAGCTGGGGACAGATTTAGAGCTGAGTGTAGAGAAGAGTCTTATATGTGTGTACTCATCTGAGAACAATTTTACGGCTGTTGCTATGACCATTACTGTGGGTTGGATGTGGATGTGATAATTTGGAGTCCCTCTTGTCTCATTTTGGGGTGTAGTGATGTTGAAATTCCTCTTCCGAACTTGAACTTCTGCAGCAGTTTGTCTAGTTAATGTCATCACCTTGTTTTCTCTCTTCTAAAGAAGGTGCACCCTCTCCCATTTCCCTTGTTCATCAGCCACTTAAAAACCATCTTGACTGGATTTTTTTCTACCCCTTTCTCTCTTCCCCACCAAAGCTTCCAGGCATGCATGGATAAGTCTACTGGCTTCTTACCTTATTGTAGACACAGTATATTCACACTAAATTTGTGGCTAAAGTGGTGAGAAAAAGGATGTTGGGAAAACCCGATGAGCTTCTTTTGTTTTTAGTGATTCTTTGTCACAAACTTTCAAAAATCCAAGTGAACTCAGGGTTGGCCAAGGTTCTGAAATTTCTAAGAGTGAAAACTATTAATACTGCACAGCTGTGGGACATTGAATGAATTTAGTCTACTTGGATACTATGGTAAGAAACAAATTTCATAATCCATGATTCTGTCCCACCCTGCCTACTCCAAACTCAAAAGTGACCCATAGCACTAATATTTCTGGAATCCTGTTGAAAAACAGAATCTGAGCTCCCACTGAAGATCTGCTGAATTGCAGTATGTGCTCAAGTAGATCCTCAGATAACTCATGTGCCCATTAAAATTTGAGAACCACTGTGCTAGACAGTGCTGAATAGTTTCTATAGAATAACAACTATCACAAATACTTTTGAGATCAGTGTAAGAAAGTGAAGAAAGCTGGGCTTGGTGGTACATGTCTATAATCCCAATGGCTCAGGAGGCTGAGGCAGGAGAATAACAAGTTCAAAGCCAGCTTTAGCAAAAGGAAGGCACTAAGCAACTCAGTGAGACCCTGTCTTTAAAGAAAATACAAAATAGGACTGGGGATGTGGCTCAGTGGTTGAATGTCCCTGAATTCAATCCCTGGTACCTGTCCACTGCCCTCCCCCCCCAAAAAAAAGAAAAGAAAGTAAAGACAAATTCAATATGATGTCATCATGGTCCTTTTGTAAATAGTCCCAGTAGACCAGCAGGGACTTTGATTTGTGAGATCATGTTATTTTCCAATTTGGCATTCATATGTATGTATATACATATTTCTAAATGCACATGGATAAAGAAGATTCCTATGGTTTCCTAACAGTATTTCATTATATTGACTTTAATAGCCAATACATCTCCCTTACTTTGTCTGCCTTGATCTTCCTGTACAGGCCTCTGTGGTCTCCTGCAACTTGGGTCTTTCCTACCATTTTCTTACTCATATCCAACTCATTTGGCACTTAATGTTCGTTACCATGCAATGGCATTTATCTTTTATAACTGTTTTCTTTCCTTCAAAAAGATTATAGTGTGTCTTATAGTGTCTTGAACAGAGTTAGGTGGTAAACACTAAAAGATCATGTATTTAGATTAGGTAGTAAGAATTGGATAGCATTGATTAATATTCCTGCAAAAAATAGAAAAGTATAGCCATATATATTCAAATTACTCAGCAAATCAATGAGATCACTGTGTGAAATGCAAGAACATTTATACAATACACTGAACTAGAAGAATGAATTTTGTTTGGAATCTAGTTTTCAATTGAATCTGGGTCACTGAGAAAAAGGTTCACTTGATATAATCCTATTAAAGCTATTAACCTGAAAATTACTACTTTTTATGTTTCCATATTCAAGGGATAATATTATAAATGACAAGCTATTGAACTTATCCTTCTACATTTGAGAAATGGTATAATACAGTACTTGATAAGATTAATTGAGAATCCAAAGTTGAGTTCTGTTTTGTCACTTACAAATTGTGTAACTTTGGCTATGTTATTTAACTATTTTGTGTCTTTTTTTTTTCTTTATAAAATGGGAGGAATAGTGAAAACTTCATCCTCTTGTGAGGAAGATTGATTAAGTTAACATATGTTAAATACTAAGTTCCATGCCTGGCATATAGTAGGTGATAGGGCATACTATAAAGCTATGAATCATGGTCTTTACTTTCATGAAATAGAGTTTAGTAGAAGTAACAAGAAATTATAGTAGTATATTATTATAACAGGAAATAATAACCTATGTTAGCACATAGGGGAACCACATGACCAACCTTGATGCTCTTGGTGATCAGAAGTAGGGGTGGGGGTACTTCATTTATTTCAGAGAGTTAAGGTCAAATCTGAGATCT
This sequence comes from Geosciurus inauris, assembly GCA_004024805.1. Taxonomy (NCBI): domain Eukaryota; kingdom Metazoa; phylum Chordata; class Mammalia; order Rodentia; family Sciuridae; genus Geosciurus; species Geosciurus inauris. Next base: position 21,156 of record PVHX01024603.1, on the reverse strand, counting down.
GACAAATAAGGAAAAATTAATATGGAAAAATGTTTGGTAGGCATTTCTATATGTAAGTAGGCCATGTGCTCTATCTGATCAAGCAATAACTGTTCAAATTATGATGAAATGTTATCTCTAAGTGAGTTCTGTTAGGGATATAAACTCGAAATTACCCATATTTGTAACAGAGATAATAAGGAAAAGATTGAAATCCATTCACAAAGAATGAATGTATTTGAGTAATTGAAGTTTTGAAGTTTGTTATATTTGTATTGAATCAGTCAGTACCCATTTGTGCATGAACCTAATGAATTTCCACAAATATGCTAAACATGGACATAATGGTAGACTGTCCATGAACACTATAAAAGATCAATTTATTAGCATATGTTTTAAGATTTAAATATGTAAACATTAAAAATTCAAGCAGTCAAAATGCAAGCATTTGTTCATTGACTTCTTAGTGTGAATGACTGCATATAATCTAAAGCATATTGGGTATGAATATACAACTTCATTTATTTCAGAGAGTTAAGGTCAAATCTATAATACAGCAATAAAAATAAGTAAAATTCATTTACAAAAATAAAAATATTTAGATACATTCTTATAATATTAGCATGACTATTTGTTTCTGCCAGTTGAAATGATGACTTATAGAGAAGCAGTAAGAATTATAAATCAATATTGCTATACAAATTCACTTAAGAAAATTTAATATAAACACATATGTCTAAAATATTCTTAATAGTAATTGCAAGTATCTACTTTTCTTTTTTTTTTGACCCACTTATTTCAAGAATATAACACTCAAATAAAAATTCAACTATCAGTTTGACCTCTTTTCCTTTCTCTGCCTTCTTTGTTATTTTCTCTTGTTGATTCTCAGTTACCTCTTTTGAAAAATAAGAGTGCTTTTCTACCTGGTTGGATGACATATCTTTTTCATGTATTTTCACTTCCTTGAAGAAAACATTTAAAAATGAAAACAACTTTACACTTATGAGTATGGAACAAAATTTAATGATATCTAATTTCTTGACTATTTCACCAAAACAAGTTTTGTATACACTTGTCAATATCTAGTAAGTTAACAGCACCAAATTAAGTATATAATTTAATCATCCTTTACTCCTCTTCTCTGCAACCTGCAAAACGGGTTGAAAAAGAGAGGTGCTCCTGGCAAATAGATTTGAAGTTAAACGACAACAGTTATACAGTTCAGAAATGTTAACATTTGAATTGAGATCTTTTAATTCAAAGCTGAGTTACTCTTCTTTCTATACTGTGTGATAAATTCCATGTTTAATATTTTATTCTAAAAAATGATCAATCAGGCATTAATCAGCCTTATAACATTCATATAAAATTCACATTCTAATGTGAATTCTGAGCAGAACTAAGCAAACACTAATTCACTGTGCAGTACTCATGTAACAAAAGGACTTGTCTTCCTACAGTTTCCAAAACATGGCTTTGTGTTCTGTCATAATGTGAAGTTTGTTACCATCACTCAAGAAGGCTATATGTATGCTTGTTAAGAGCACAGTCTCTGAAATGAGTTCAAATCCAGGGTATGTGAGCATGAACAAGTTATTTAATATCTCTTTGCCTCAGTTATTTTATCTGTTAAATGAGGATAATAATATTAATACATACCTTGTAGGATGGCTATAAAGATAAAATAGAGATGGATTGATTAGTAGATTATCTGACCTGTAGAAGCATAAACATCAATGGTTACTTTGTTCAAATAAAAATAGATTAGCAAAAACTAGATTATGATTCATAAGCATATTTAATCTGATAAAAATAGCTAATCTCCCTGTAGCTTAGCACAGTTTCTGAATATTCATTATACAATATACTTTTATAAGACAATGAGCTATAATGGTAGTTGGAAAAAATAGAGAGTTGCATAGGGCAGGGGCAATGTTTTATTCATCTGCAGATACAAAATTCATTTGATAACAATAATATCAGAATGGAAAAACATGATTCCCCCACCAAAAAAATCAATATCTTTCAAATGCTGTGCTTTTGTGATACATGATTTTTAAAAATCCCATCATAGAAGGGATTAATGCCACATAACATTTCTCTTGAGTTCAGAGGTGAGATGCTTATATTTAAGGCACAATGCTATGATATAAATGATCAGGACTAACCAGCCTTTTGTTTATTTTCTTTCTTAACCATCTCCAGATTCCTCCAAAGTCCCTCAACTGTCTTCAGGTGTAAATGGTAACATGCAGCCTCCCAGCACTGCTGGCCAGCCCCCTGCCTCTGCCATCCCTTCTCCTAGTGCCAGCAAGCCCTGGCGCAGCAAGTCTATGAATGTCAAGCACAGTGCCACCTCTACCATGCTGACCGTGAAGCAGCCAAGCCCAGCCACCTCTCCGACACCATCCTCAGACAGACTGAAGCCACCTGTCTCAGAAGGGGTCAAAACTGCTCCTTCAGGTCAGAAATCCATGCTTGAAAAGTTCAAGCTGGTTAATGCCCGGACTGCTTTACGTCCGCCACAGTCTTCAAGTTCAGGACCTAGTGATGGTGGGAAGGATGATGATGCCTTTTCTGAATCTGGTGAAATGGAAGGTTTTAACAGTGGCCTGAATAGTGGTGGCTCAACGAATAGCAGTCCCAAAGTGTCACCTAAGTTGGCTCCTCCAAAAGCTGGAAGCAAAAATCTCAGCAATAAAAAGTCTTTGCTACAGCCAAAGGAAAAAGAAGAAAAGAACAGGGACAAAAATAAAGTTTGCACTGAAAAACCAGTCAAGGAAGAGAAGGATCAGGTGACTGAGACAACTCCAAAAAAGACCTCTAAAATTGCAAGCTTGATCCCAAAGGGCAGCAAGACGACAGCAGCCAAGAAGGAAAGCTTAATTCCATCTTCCAGTGGGATTCCAAAACCAGGCTCAAAGGTTCCAACAGCAAAGCAAACCATTTCACCTAGCAGTGCAGCAAGCAAAGAGTCTGAAAAATTCAGGACTACCAAGGGAAGCCCTTCCCAGTCCTTACCTAAGCCCGTAACCACTGAGAAAGCAAGCGCATCCAACTGCCCTGCTCCTTTGGAAGGGAGGGAAGCTGGCCATGCTTCTCCTTCCAATTCCTGTACTGTGCCAGTGGGGCAAAGCAGTGGGCAGAGCACAGGAAATGGTGCTGTCCATCTCCCTCAGCAGCAGCAACACAGTCACCCAAACACTGCCACAGTGGCTCCATTCATTTACAGGTAAGACGGCCTCTGTACGTCCATATTTACAGGTCTTCATAGAGTGTGTGGCATCGAGAAGTCTGCAGCAGAACTGTCTTAGTCATTTTGGAGTAAGATTTCATTCTGAAGCCAGAGGCCTAGAGTTGAATACGGAATTTTAGTCTGGAAAAACTTCCAATGTGAGCTAGTCCTATTCTTTCTCCTCTCCCACCCCTCCACCCCCACCTCTCAGAAATTGAGGCCTTCAAAAATTGACCTGCTTGTTGTTAAAGGAAAATAGAACCCAGGTGCTATGGTTTTCTTCTCTGTTCAGTATCATACTATGTATTACTACTATGATAACAATCTTAGAATAATTTGAGTTTTATGGCAATTACAAACATTTTTGTTGTCACTCTTGGGAAAAAGTATACCATAATGGTTAAAGAGGCCAACTCTGGAAGCACACAGATGTGGATTTAACGTCCAGCTATACCATTTGCCAGCTACTTGACCTTGGGCAACTTATTTAATCTTAGTCTCATTTTCTTCAGGTGTCAAGTACAAATAAGAGTTTACCTTATAAATGGGAGAATATTAACAGAGATAGTGTTTAGTATATATCCTGGAATATTTTATTTTAATTTTTTTTTAGTTGTCAATGGACATTTGTTTATTTATTTATTTTTATTTATATGTGGTGCTGAGAATTGAACCCAGAGTCTCACACATGCTAGGCAAGCACTCTGCCACTGAGCCACAACCCCAGCCCCCTGGAATATTTCAAATGTTCATTAAGTGTTGTTTATAAGGAATCATTTTTCCAAAGTAAATCTTACAATAATTTCCAAAAGTCTGGAGCCTTTTCAGATGCCAGGGGCCCTATCTGTCAAGGCAGAATTTAAATAAGTTTCTTGATAAAAATAAGTAGCTGTGTAATTACTATATTCATACTTTGTTATCACATTTATTTATTCTATTTTGTATTTTATTTTATATGTAGTAATATGTATGCTATATCTAAATATAGGCATCATGATACACAGTCACAAAAGTTGTGCACTTTGCCTGTTTTGTGATTTGCTTCAATCGATTAGAAATCTGTCAATCACTGCTGTGTCTCCAATGTTATTCACTGCCTGGATCTTAAGGTCCTGATCAAGGAAGGAATGGTATCTACTTTATTTTGTATCCTTTGGCCAGGTTAGCAAGTTAAAATAGGAAGGAAATTTTATGAATAGGAAACAGGACCTGCTATAATTAGTCTAGAGTCTAGACTTTGTAGTTATAAAATTTATACAGTTTATTAAATGTGTAGCTTTTAAAAATAAAACCAATCATTATAATGATTCATTTTCCTTCAGTGAAGAACCTGTTTTTCTCTAGAGCTTTATATACTAGCAAAACAAAATTATAATTATTCCATTTAGTCTCTCGGGATACCTCCATCAACTCTTGGCTGTTCTGTCTTAAGCAACCATAATTTATTTAAAGCTTTTGTGTTTGGATAAGAGTCTGGAGCCTTTTCAGATGCCAGGGACCCTATCTGTCAAGGCAGAATTTAGATATCAAAATCATAATCCACATTTCAATAATGTAAGAAAAAATCATGAAGTCTTAATTTTGTCACACACAGCACATTTGTGTTCTAAATATATTCTTTAAATACATCAATAATTTTAAAAAATCACAAATGATTTTAACAGGGAAGTACAAATCTGTACCTGCCAATTTAGCAGACATTTGTTTGTGTTTTGATTTTGATAAAACATCCAGTGTTTACAAATTAAATGGTTTCCATTTGAAAATTTAGCTGTTTTTTTAATTTAATAAGTTTAATCCTTATTAACATCTCAGATAAGTTCTATATTGCTATCAACTTTAGCAACAAAAGAGAACTCTAATCCTTTTGTAAATTAATTTTTATTCATAGTTAAATTTGTATGTATTTACTATGTATATCATGTTTTCAGTATACATATGTATATACACACATACACATTATAGAATGACTAAATATGGCTAATTAGCATATGCATTTCTCACATAGTTTTCATTTTTGTGATGAGAACACTTTTTTAATCCACTCTCAGCATTTTTTGAGAACATGTTCTCTTTAACTTTAGTCACCATATCATACAGTAGAGCCTTTAAATTTAGTCCATCTTACTGAAATGTTGTATTCTTCCACAAGTGAATCTCCAAACCCTACCCCTAAAGCATTCAACCCTTGATAACCTACCATTCTACTCTCTACTTCTATGAGATTCATTTTAGCTTCCACATGTAAGTGAGATCATGTGCTGTTGGTCTTTCTATGTTTGGCTTATTTCACTTAAAATAAATGTCCTCCAGCTTCATATATGTTGTCACAAATTATAGGATTGCTCAGTCTTTTGTTATTAATTGATATTTCATTGTGTGCATATATATTATATGTATATATGTGTTTATGTCTCACTGAAAATATAACTTTTCAGTATTGAAAGGAGAAAGTAGCATGACTTAGAAGGGTTATGTGTGGATCTGCTGTGTGACAACTAACAAGTTCTTTATCTACTTTGAGTTTTAGATTGCCTATTTGAAAATGAAGATTATAAAAGGGAAATGATGTATCTAAGCAGCCAAGAGTACAGACTGTCCTTCCTTACCATTATTCAGAAAGACCATCTTGTGGTGTTTGTGACAGTGGCCCTACAGCATGCTACCTGGGTTGGAATCTCAAAGTCACCAAGGATCAATCATGTGATCTTGGGTGATATATTTAAAGATCCTGAAACTCAATTCTCTAATCTTTAAAATGAGGGTGTTTAACAGTATTTGTCACATAGCAATCAGCCTTCCCCAAACTCCAGATTCTAATCTTATAAACAGTGATTAATAGAAATGCCCACCTTAGTCAATTCTTAGATAGCTTAAAGAAAATAATACTACAAAAAGCTTTTTATCAGAAAGCCATATTTGGAGTAAATGACAGAAATATAAGTAATTATATTATTAGAATCTACATGAGGCAATGGTTGAAGTCTCTTACCAGAATAATTTTTATAAATGATATTAAATCTTCTTAAGGCAGAATGGTTAATATTCAAGATTTTTAATGGTCAGTGAAAGATTTTAATGGTCATGACATTTGGATGATGTGACCCCTGATGTCCTTGCTCACTCTCATTGCTCCACCCTACCTAAGAATCCCTCCTGCGAAATACCTGTCAAACTTTTCAGTACTTGTTAATCATTTGATAAGATAATACTAATAATTGATGGTTTTATAATGATATAATTTGCTGATTGCTTACCTAGCAAAACTCTGTATGTTACAAGATCTTGACTCATTTAAACTTGACCATAACTCATGAGAAAGGAATGTTATCCCCATTTTCCATGGAGAAATAGATTTTAAGTCAGAATAGTAATACTCTTTAAGTCAGTGTTTGTGGAAGTTTACCTTTGAACCCAAATCTAACTCCAAAAATATTCCTTTTAATCAGTCTATAACATGCCCTCTTTTGTGTATTAGTTCTTTCTGCATGTAGAAAAATAAGAGGTTTTGTCACCAGGAAAAATTTGACTAGGAAAATGTCAACAGTACATTTGCAAAATTCTAAATCAGACCTTATTTATAATGGGAAATCCTTATTGTTATTAAGTAATATGAGCTTAAAATGCATATTTGTGAATTCATGTGTCTAAACACATATACATGCTTACTTCTAAAAGCTAATTAAATCACCTCTATTTGCTGGTAAGATTGATAACTGATGGTGATTTTTCCTTCATTTTCTTAGCCTACTTCTTGGTCATGCAAGGTTAATTGTTATTCCTTCTTGGACATGCTTCATAATACTTTTTCTTGCAAACTGAGTATTTAGAGTCCTCTAAATATAATGTTGAGTTCTGGCAGTTAATGGATTCATAAGACTAACTTCTCGTCCAATGCACAGTATTTTACATAATGTTTTTGGAACTCAATTATCCTTACAAAATGATAAAAGTCATTTTGAATTTTTTATCCTTATCCACTAAACAAGCAGAAATAACTAAGATCAAAGGTGGAGAATTCAGGGAAGGATTTTAAGTTCAATATAAGAAGTTCTCAATAATTAGAGTAGATTGCAATTGGAATAGGCTGCCTATTTCAAGTGTTAAGGTGTTCATTGGAAGTATTTAAGAAGTTGTCATTTAGACAACTGGAAATCACCAAATACTTTTCCGCTTATGTGGCTATCTCTCATTCAGCAGCTAATGGGTAATAGTAATATAAAGATTAATAAAAATTGCTCTGCCCTCTGGGAGCTCCATCCATTGGGGATAATGACAATAACATAATCAAAGATATAAACCCATTGCTTATCTGGAAGTATAAACAACATATATAATTACTGTAGAAGAAAGAGGAGGGTTTGGAAAAAATTCTTATGTGGGAGTATAGCCCATCAATGCCTCACAGAGAAGTTAAAATAAGACACGAGACATATAGGATAAGTGGAAGGGAAAATGATAGGCCATCATCCAGATATGCTGTTCTGCAATTTTATGATCCAGGCATGATGGGAAAATATTTATTCTTTTGTGAAGTGTCATGCAAAGGCCAGTAACTGAAATTGCTGCAGACTGGGGGTTAGGACTCATGACCATGTAAATAGGAGACTACAGAAGAATATTTGGAACAAAAGTCCATATTTTGTTTCTATCTTTCAATGACTCCCTCCCTCCCCACACATTCAGCCTTTAGCTCGTCCTGTAAACTCTGCTTTCAAAACAGGTCCTCATTCTTTCCATTTCTATTCACCTCTCCTGGTTCAAGCCATGTAACCACCAGTTCTCACCTAGTTTCCAGTGAGTCCCAGTTCTTACTCCAGAGCCAATACAATAATACCCTTCACACAGTAAGTACTTTGAACTTCTGAAAGTGAAAATCATATACAGGCATTCCCTGCCTTATGATGGTTTGACTTGTAATTTTTTAACATTATGATGGTGTGAAAGTGAAACACACTCAGTAAAAATTGCTCTTCAAAGTTTGAATTTTGTTCTTTTCCTAAGCTAACCATATGCAGTAGGATACTCTCCATGTTGGGCAGTGGCAGCAAGCCATAGCTCCCAGGCACCCATGGGATCATGAGGGTAAACCAATACCCTGCAGGGTACTATGTAGCTAGACTGTGGTGTTTAGTCTACTTTACTATCTTAGGATATTTTCAACTTACAATGGGCATCTAACAAGGTTCATTTCAATTCATGAAATCATCTGTTAGAATTCCCTGATTCTTAAAAAATCAAACTCAAAACCCTATCACCCTATGAGGCCCTCTATAATCCAATCTTCTATCAAATCCTCAAGCCACATTCAACCCCCCTTCCCCTTTGTACATTATAGCCCAGCCATCATTCAGTTCCACCAAGCCTCCTCATCCTGCTTCTGGACCTTGTCATGGAAGTTCTCTCCATCTGTGACAACTGTCCACCAGGTCACAGAAAACCTTCTATGTCTCTTTAGAGAAGCCACTTTCATCCATCTAGTCCAAGGAAGCATCCAGCATGTCCTTGCCAGCATTATATCTCACCATCCTCTCAGAGATTATTACTATCCATTCCCGTGTTTATATGTTAGTTTGATTTTAGCCACTTTTTGTTCTAACATAAGCTCACCAAGAGCAAGAATTTTGTCTTTCTTATTTATTAACGTAAGTGTGTAGGATAGAGCCTACCCCAGTAGGCACTAAATAAAAATGTTTGAATGAAACACCATCATCTTAGGTATAAGAAGAGAAGAAACAAAAAAATTGCTAAAATGTAGAACAGAATAGAAAAAATTCTAAAGTCTCTTATTCCCTATAAATGGAGAGGCTCAGTTGAAATGTAAATAAATTTAAAATATTTAAAGAATTAAATCTACCTTTTCATCAGCACATTTATTCACTTATGTTTTTTCTTCTTTCAATAACTACCTGCATGAGGTGTCAAAGATAGAGGGAAACATCATAGATCCCAGGTGTCATTGTCCTTGTATTGTCCACAGTGGCATAGATAAGAGGTGGGCTCAAAGAGCAGGAGATGTAAAGCTTTGCAGGAGTGAACCAGGTTTGGTCTACCAAGATGTCAACAAGGTAGAAAATTGCTTCTAGCTGTTGGAATCCTAGAAAGTGGCACTTGACCTGAGCCCAGAAAGAAAGGTGGCATTTGAGCATGCAGCGATGAGAGGGACAAGAGGGGGAACATAACATTGAAGGGACCATGTAAACAAGGTCAATACAAGATACATACAGTGGTCTTCAATCAGGTATGTTTTTCGGGAAAGTAAAGAGTGATCGGAAACTGACTATGGTAGATATTCTTTTTTTTTGGGGGGGGGCAGCACTGGGGATTGAACCCAGGACTGCTCTGCCTCTGAGAGCTGCACCTCAGCCCTCTGTATTTTTTTATTTTGAGGCAGGGCTTCACTATGTTGTCCAGGTTGACCTTGAATTTCTATCCTCCTGCCTCTGCCTCCTGAGCAGCAGGGATTACATGTGTGTGCCACCATGGCCCAAGGAAACTGTGGTTGAAATTCTTTAATCTGTCAGGAGCTTAGACTTTCTGTATGTTTGTATGTATCCACACATGCATGCAAATGAGCAAATGTGCATGAAACATGGTCAGGAAAATTACTGTGTCTTAATATGGAAAAGAACCTGCAAAAGAGATCAAAGTAGAATGAACCAAGTTAAAGCCACAGTTTACTCTCAAAGGGAGTTTTGTTGATGAAATTAAAGATTCCAAATATCAGAAATAAAGATAAAGATTAGCATGGGTTTCCTTTCTTGTAAAGGCTCTTTTTTACTTTTTTAAAATTTATTTATTCTCATTAGGTATACATGACAGCAAAATGCATTTGATTCATTGTACACAAATGGAGCACAACTTTTCATTTCTCTGGTTGTACACGATATAGAGTCACACCATATGTGCAGTCATACAGGTACCTAAGGCAATGATGTCCATCTCATTCCACTATCTTTCCTGCCCTCATGTCCCCTCCCCCCCTTCCCTTTGACCAAAATTCCTTCATTCTTCCCATGCCCCCTCCCCCATTATGGATCAACATCTGCTTATCAGAGAGACCATTCAGCCTTAAAGGCTCTTTTTTATTTTTCCTCAATTTATTTGCTGATTGATTGATGAATTGATTTTATTGTTCTTTCTTTGTTTTCTTCTTCAAACTTGTTTTCCTTGTCTGTGATTCAAAAATTATTGCTTAATCTCTTTCAGATTTTCAAAAAATGCCTCTCCTCTTCCCATATTTTATTTTTATTCCATTGTTCATGCATTCATTACAGTCGAATATAGATACAACTATATTCCCCATATTTTCAAGGACATGTAAAGTAATAATTGCTTAATTCAGGGGAAAAAAAGCTATGCCTGTGTGTTTTTCCTATACTTTTCTTTTTAGTAACCTTTAATAAAATTTTTAAATAATTGCTAAACAGATTTGTAACTTGTGAATTTGAGGTATACATCCTTTTCTTAATTATCTTAGCCATTTATAAATGCCAATTAAAAATGTGTCAGACATAAAGCAAATATCTAAAGGCAAAGAGAACCTCATCAGGGACATGAGCAGTTCTCAGAAGAGAAGGATGCCTATCCCTTAAATAAGTCAAGACGCTAATTTTAAGGCAAAAATCACTATGCTTTGTAAATCCTTTAATTAAATATAAGCTGAAACCCTCTGTACATACTTTATTTAGGTCAAGGAAATCTAAATTAGAGAGTTTTCTTCTTTTGATATGATGGTATATCATATGCAACAGCATCATGGATTCTCACAGAGATTTTGGTTCTAACAAGTTTTTGTGAGTGTACAGATTTTGCCTAGGATGTAACTTGGGAAATTGACATTTAACTATTTAACTATGTTACAGTCTGAAAGACATAGCATACAAAACATTAGTTTTGAAAATGCTTACTCACACGGTTTGAAGTTTGGCTTATTTGTTGAACAGTAGATTGAGTAGGAGGAACTGTCAGTTTACAAAGATTGAAATGTGGAGTGGATAACCATTATTCAGATAAAGCTTTGTAAACCCTGCAGCTACTATTACAGATTATACTGCAGTTGTGGTTTTATGTGAACTGGGCATAATTGGTCATCAGCACAAACTAAAGCTTATTGAATTCTTGCCTTGCAAGCTTGTCTTTTGCTAGCTTTGATATATTTCTGTGCATAGGGGAACAGCTTAAACTCCTCACACAGCAATATTTTTAAGAGAAATACATGGATGCTGCTAGAAGGAGTGCCATTTTGTAGAATACTGCTATGAGTTGACTTTTTCTCAACAGAGAGGTTTTCTTCTGTACTTGGCCACTGAGGTTCATAGTCAAATCTTTGGAAACAATTGTTATTTGCAGAAAATTTTCAGAAATATTGCAAACAATTCCTATATGAACTGCAAATCAGAGCACCCAGAGACCTTTATTGTGTTTTACCAATTGTACCTAAAATATCACTTTTAGGAATTTATAATAGGTTTTTTGCCCAGTTGTCATATCTTCCTAATATCTCTCAATCCAGAATACTTTTTCAGTTATTCTTCACTTTTATGACATTGATATATTAGAGGTCAGGCATTTTGTACGTTTCTTTTTGTTGTTTGTTTGTTTGTTTGTTTTGGTACCAGGGATTGAACTCAGGGGCACTTGAACACCGAGCCATACCCCCAGCCCTACTTTGTATTTTATTTAGACACAGGGTCTCATTGAGTTGCTTAGTGTCTCTCTGGCATTTTAGTGCTGAGGCTGGCTTTGAACTCTCTATCCTCCTCTCTTAGCTTCTCAAGCTGCTGGGATTACAGGCATGCACCACCGCACATAGCTTTTCATGTTTCTTTTCTTTTCTATTTTTGTTTATTTTTATGTGGTGCTGAGGCTAGAACCCAGTGCCTCACGCATGAGAGACAAACGTTCTACCATGGAGTTACAGCCCCAGCCCCATGTTTCTTAATTTATTACTTTTTTCTGATTTTCCGCATGCTTCTCCTTCATATATACATACATCTGTCAGGAATGTCACAGAAATGATGCTGAGTTGTTCCCATTGCATCCTTTCATGGTCTCATATTATTTCCAATATTTTCCATTTTTGTGGTGTTAAATTTGATTGCTTAATTAAGATAACATTCCCCGCTATTTTCTGCTTTAAAATTACTTTATATTTTTGTAGGAAGATATTTTGAGACCATGTGTAAAAATTCTATTCCTTGATCTACATTCATCCATGTTTTAGCATGCACTGGGGCTTCTAGCCCAAATTAATAATTTATTCAGATGGATGACAAGTTATTTATAATTCCATTATTTCTTCTATTATTCCTCCTCCTTCACAATATTTTTTTTCTTTTTTCTTTTTTTTTCCTTTTTTTTTGGTACTGGGATTGAATTCAGGGGTACTTGACCACTGAGCCACATCCCCAGCCCTATTTTGTGTTTTATGCAGAGACAAGGTCTCACTGAGTTGCTTAGCACCTCGCCAGATATTTGGCCCCACTTACATGTGAATATAAACCAATTATGACTTTTAAGTTTAGCTTCTCTTTATTCTTTTCAAAGACTAATCTGTTTCCATATCACTGGTAATGTAGATAACTTATGTGGGAACTACCATGGGAAATACATCAAGGAACTTGACAGTCAATAACATTCTCTTGTGACTTAAACTAAAGACAGTAAGGAGTGAATCAACCAAGGAAAAAAGTACTGCCATATCAGAAAAATGAAAGGCTTTCACGTTAATACTGAGCAATCTGTAGTGTGAACAGATTTTATAAAAGAGAGTCTTATTGAGTATGGGGTCTTAGCCAATGAAACTGAATAAATAAGTCTCAAACACTAAGGATTATGGCCACAAGTCAGCTCCCGAGGAATGCCATTTAAGATGTGTTTTGAGTAAAGCAAAATCTCTATGACCAATAAACATTCTGAATATTCTTTTTCTCCACACAGATTTTCCTAGAGGAAGATACTGGGAATCTTTATAACTGACATGATCACAAGCATTCTGACTCCTATGACTGGCAGCTGTCATAGGACCAATTAGAACTGGGATGCAGACAGCCATCTCAATAAACTATTTAATATAACTCAGCTTCTGAGAATCCATGAATACAGAGTCTGCAGGACAATAGCACAGTGCTGGCTCACAGCCAGCTCACCAAGGCATAATGCCTTTGTGACACTTCTTGGCAGGCAGCCAGTCAGCTTTCCTTGGGGACCCCACTCTCACTACTTACTCTCCATTTAAACTTCTTTAGCAAGTAATAAAAACCCTTAGAAACTTCAGAGGACTTTCCTTCTTCATTCAGAGCCAGATACGATCCTTGTTTTATTGTTGATCGGAACCCCACAGGACTCAAGGGAGTTACTTTTTAGACCTTTAATAATAATAATAGTTGACTTCACAATTATTTTTCAAGACTTAAACTTCTCTGTGTTTCTATAGGTGAACAAACTAAAGCTCAGAGAGGCTAAGTAACTTGCCAAAATCATATAAATTACTAACTATGTAGTGATAGCATCATGTTTGTTTTTTCCACATTTTTTATTGGTACATTATAGTTATACATAATGGTGGGATTTGTTGCTGCATATTTGTACACATACATGATATAACAATATAACATGACCAATATCACTCCCCAGCACTTCTCCTTTCCTCCCCTCCTTCCACCTCCTGGTCCCTTTCTACTATACTACTGATCTCCCCTTCTATTTTCATGAGGTACACACCCCAAACTTTCTTTTCTTTTTTCCTCTTTAACTTCCACACACATGAGAAAAAAAACAATTTATGACCCTTGACCTGCTTAATTTGGATTATTTTGCTTAACATAATGTTCTCAAGTTCCATTCATTTTCTTGTAAATGAAATAATTTCAGTTTTATTTATAGCTGAATAAAACTCATTGTGTATACATACCAATTCTCTTTATCCATTTATCCTTTGGTGGATACCTTGAGTATGCCTATATCACTATAGTATGATGACTTTAATTCTTTAGGATAAACATGAGGAGTGGTATAGCTGGGTAATGTGGTGATTTCATGCCCAGTCTTTAGAGAAGCCCCCATACTGATTTCCACAGTGACTGTACAAATTACAACCCCACCAACAGTGGATAGGGCCAAGTTTTAAACCCAACATAGACCATTATGCAACTTCCTTCTCTATTCTTTATCCTCCAGTGATGGTGTTTTATGCTCACTACTAATATGATTTATTTACTCATTTATCAAATATTTGTTGAGTGCTACCTATATGGTAGACAGGGGACTAGACCTTCAAGTGCAATGGTAAGCTTAAACATGGAGAAGAAAATCTCATTTGAGGGGCAAACAGTAATCAAACAATTATCTTAATTTCATATTACAAGTGTATAAAGTACTAAAAATGGTAGGTTCAGGGAGCACTAAGGGAAAGCAAATAAGGAAAAATGTGGACTCCATAGAGAATGGGAAACAAAGTAAAGAATGCTGGTCATAGAAGCCAAAGTAGGACAGTGACTTTTAAAGAAACAAATAGTCTCCTCTTTGAAATACTACCAAGATATCAAGGAAGGTAAAGACTAAAAATTTCTGTTGAGTTTAGCAACATTGAGATCTTTGCTGGCCTTACTGGTATGTCCTGTTGCTTGAATACTATAACTTCTGTCTTAAAGTTGCTATGCTTCTTATATTCAGTTTTAAATCCAAATAAATATGAATAATTGGCCAGAAATTATTGGAGGTCAAAGCAGAGCTTTGTGTAGGAATTCTTGATCTGCCATTCTTTCATGTATCATCTCATATACATCTATCCATCCATACAGCATTTATTTTCTATGTCTTAAAATCTTCATGAACTTTTCAGGTTCTTCATCTGTCAGCTAAATATAAACTATTTCTGATATCAATGATTACACTTTTGTCTTTTCCTCAAAACCAAGATTTAGAATAAAAGAATATATTAGTTAAAATTTATTAAAAAGATAATTTTTCACATAAAAGTATTTCTATAAATGTTTCAAGTTATAAATATTTAGCAATAACTTGCCATGGCCCTGACCTTGTGCTGGAAATAGTACTCTGAGTAAGCAGATGTCTACAAAGCACACAGTGCAGCATGCAGGGCTGTGTTGCCTTGCCTCCTTCTGTGTCTTAGAAGTTCATGCTCTGAATTTTTTAAAGATGTGGTGTTTGGAATTAAATATATCCAGATTTTTGAAGCTACATCAAGAAGAGTTTCTTAGAACATTTGCCTGCATACAAGAGGAAAATGTTGAATGAAGTAAGTTTATAATATCAGAAGTTCTACGATCCCTCTGCTGAGTGTTTTCCATTTGATCAGGCCTACTTTACAAGTTAGCCACACACATAGGTACATACTATGCATGTGCACACAGACATAAAACACCTAATAGAAGATCTAAGAATGAGAATATTTTTCTGATTGACTTTAAGTTTTCTGAAATCTTTGGAAATAGAGTCTTTATAATATTTGTAGCCACAATGAATTCATTTTTATTCATCCTTTGTATTTGGGGATATATGTTGTAGGATTTTCTTGGGGAATAATAGTTTAGGTGTTGTTTCAATGCTTTTATTATTCTCATAAAACATAATGTGGCCTGACTTTCTGGAAAATAGACAAAATATTGTCTCTTTCCAAGTATTTTACCCAATAAATGTAATTAATTCTTGGTGGTTGGTTACAACCTTTCAAATTAAGAAAAGCTGATATAACACCTCATTCCTGGTTTAGTTATATGTAAAAAGTACCAAAATTCTCCCATAGATAGGCAGCCCTGGAATATCCCATCATAAGCAAATCTTACTTACCTTGGTGGAAACATAATAAATTGATTTCTTCTTGTGCTGGAAAACTTCCACTTTGATGAGTCACTGTGACTACAGTTGGTGTTTGTTTCTGTCTTGGTTACTTTCAGAGCACATTCAGAAAATGAAGGTACCTCTTCACCATCTGCTGATTCCTGTACCAGTCCTACAAAGATGGACTCCTCATACAGTAAGACTGCTAAGCAGTGCCTAGAGGAGATATCTGGTAAGTGACCTGATTAATGGCTAGTTCTAATCTTACAATTTTGTAATCTCCCTAAAAGTCTTTGTATTAAGTCATATCTGTGCTATACTTTTGCAAAAAATAGACTCTCATGCTTCAGAGATTCTTAGATGTTTGGCCCTTCTGTTTAGGATGATATCTTTGTTACTCTGAAAAAGGATGGTTTTATCAGCAGCTGATGCTCTAAGTCATTTTTTCCTCAGTCAAGATGAATATAAACAGAGAAAACCTGGGGAACCTTCTGTTAATAAGAAGACAGCCTTGGATATATTTGGAAATTGAAAATATTCTTAAGATGTATTGTCAATTTAAATTTCTTGACTAATCCAACCCTGTTCTGTCGTCCGTACTATTTAATTTAGAACATTTGTACATGGTGATTCTAAATATACATCTTGAGAAAAATTATACTTAGGGAAATATTTTATTACATGTAAATAATGTATGGAAAAAAATACCATATCTGATCACATGCCTTTAATCCCAGTGACTTGAGAGGCTGAGGTAGGATGATCACAAGTTCAAGGCCAGCCTGGGCAAGACCTGTTTCAAAATAAAAAATGAAAGGGGTAGGAATGTAGCTTAGTAATAAAGCATCCCAGAGTTCAATCCACAGTACCAAAAACCAAAAAACAAAAATATATGTCCCAGACTAATCAAATTTCTTGAGTGTATAAAATAGAATTCTCAGCTTTAGCCCAACATTTTCCCCAGGATTCAAATAAGACTAGGAGTATATGGAAAGTCTTTGGTGTAATTTTGTTATATGTAGATCTATATTCATGAGTAACTAAGTTACTTCTTATCAAAATATGCTTTACCTAGAGTATGAGAGGATTTATAAAGATTTCATCTGTTCTAAATAAAATAATGCATGACAGTAAACATATATCTGCTATTCCAATAAATCTCTAGTTCAGCCTTCATGTATTCACAGCTAAATCCAAAGGAAAAAAAAATAAATGAACTATTTCAATTTAAAAATTATTGTAAACCTACATGGACTCAAAATATTGCTATGAAGTTCATGAAAGAAACTACATCACGATTTGAATGATTCAGAAAGTTCTGCACTTTGGTAATCACAAAACAATTTGACAAACGTTAGAGTTACTGCAATATCTGCTTGTAAATATTGACAATGGCAGAACATCCCAGGGTACCTTTTAGAATTATCATTAGGCACCAGGAGGTTTCAAATCAAGAACAGGACAAAGGGCCTGTATAGGGAAGGGTAGCAATTATAATTCAAAGATATAGCTATGGCAATGTTATCTATGGATTTTTTATATGCTCATGGGAAGTGTTGGCTTTCTCTTATCTCCAGGCAGTGCATGGTCAGAATGATGCTGTGTATCTGTACTGTAGCCAGATATCTTATAAAGCTAGGATGACATGAAGATACTATAATTCTAATATTAATTTATACATGAATATCTTCAATATGCCTACGAGGTACGAGAGCTCACATCTGTGGGCAAAAATAAAATTAATAAAGATTTAATTATAATTGTGAATTTCACAAAGGAACATTGTTTTCTGAAATTAATAAGTCACTGAGTAGCTCAAATGGAATAATCCATATTAAATTTTTTCTACAGTTTATCATTCTGTCTAGCATTTAATCATATTTTCATATTTCCAGTTAATGTTGCCACTTAATGTTCTGAGGTTTTAAATAGAATACTTGAGAGTGAAATATAAATTACACTTCAATATAATATAACAATTTAATTAATTTAATAGGATACTATCTTGCAGTAGGAATAAATTTTTTATATAGAACCAAAGATTTGAAGAAGGGAAGAAAACAGAAAATAAGTGTTATAATGAGTCTTATCTGATTGTGTCATTCTTACTTTCATCTGTTTAAATGTAGCCTGTGGAGGAGTGATAATTACATCTGTCAATGCAAACATTAGATATTGTGAAAGAAAGATGGTATTTGTTCTTGGTTAGTAGGTTATAAATTGAGTATAGGGTGAATATTCGTTATCCAAAATGCTTGGGACCAGAGTTGTTTCAGATTTCAAATAGGCTCAGATTTTGAAATATATGCACATAAATAATAAGATAGCTTGTGATAGGATCCATGTCTTAACATGAAATTTATTAAATTCATATATGTACACACATACACACATAGCCTGAAGGCAATTTTATACATTAATATTATCATTAGTGCACCTGTGTTTTTAAGTTATTTTTAATTGATAGATAATAATTGTATATTTGTGTGGGTTGCCATATGATATGCATTATGTGATGATCAACTCAAGATGTTTAGATTTCTGTCATCTCAAATATTTATAGTTTCTTTGTGATAAAAGCATTCAAAATCCACTCTGTTCACTACTTTGATTTACATAATATTGCTAACTAAAATCACCTTCCTGTGTAATACGACAGAACTTGCTCCTCCTATCCGTGTCTCTGTACCCATTTTGACTGTGACCCATCGCATGAGATTGGGCATGGAACTTTACAGGTGAAATGTGTTGTCAGTGCTCAAAATGTTTCAGGTTTTGGAGCATTTCATGTTTTGGGTTTTCAGATTAGGGGTGCTAGTTTAAGAAATGTAGATGATACTATACCCAGTAGACTATGAGAAGATGATTATCATAAATGGGATGACATATCTTCCTCATCTTTAAATTTTAGTGTATAGATACTATTAATCTCTCAGTTATACTCCCCTCCTTAATTTTTGGTGACTTTATGTTTGTATAGATGGACCTTTCAACACCCTAGCCTTTCTTCCAGTAATCTTGTCTTGAAATCCCTCCTGAGATATTTGTCCTCATGATCAGATCCTAGATCTGGGCATCAGAAAATAAACTTATTATAACTTCATTTTCATGCATCCCACTGTTGTTGATTATAGGCTCCTATCATTTCAATCCTCTTTGTTTCGTTCTCTCACTCTACCAATGATATCTCAAGGATTTCCAGTTCACAGGTCCTGTCACATTTTAGTGTCCCCAAACTGCATGTTCTTTCTTCCTTCCTTAATCAGTTAAATTCCTATGATAACTGAGTAGAGTTTTATATATTCCCTCAACTCTCTTGTTCCTTTCCCACTTTATCATCCTCATTCGCTGAAGTCGCAGACCAGTTTGTATTCCAGTCTCCACTTATTCCCTACCAACAATGAATGGACCAGGAGAAAAACATATACATGACGTCACTCACTCAATATTTGTGATCTGTAAGCTCAAGTGAATATTAAATGTTGTGCTTTTTAGTAGTCATTTGATATTTCTCTGGTTTTTCTCTCAAATTCTTAAGGGACTATTTTTAACCTTTCCTTCTCAAACCTATAATTTCACCTGTCCTATCCATTCTTTAAACTGATAATTTTGATGTGTTTTTCACTGAAAAAAATTAAAGCACAGAGAAAGGAAGTTCACAAGCCCCTGCCAATACATCTTCCCATTTATACTCACTTAGTATCTAATACACTTGGCCTTTCTTTGGATTATGCTCTCTTCTACTCTTTAATGTTTCTCTCCATAAAATCATTCTCTTTAGCTCATGATTTGGATATAGAAATATTCCCCCCAAAGTTCATGTTTTGGAAAAAGTCCCCAGTACAGCAACGTTTAGATATTTAACTTTTAGGCAATGATGAGAGCTGTAGCCTCATCAGTAGATTAATCCATTTGATGGATTAATAATTTGAATGGTTGGCTGAGTGGTAACTACAGGCAGGTGGGGTGTGACTGGAGGAAGTAGGCCACAGGGGCCATGGTTTTATTTTTTGTCTTTGGCTTCTCAACTCTCACTCTGATTCCTGGCTACCATGAACTGAGCTGCTTCCCTCCCCCATGCTCCTCCCCCAGGATAGTACGCCTTACCTTTGGAACAAAGCAATGGAGTCAGCTGACTCTGAATTGAACTTCTGAAACTGTGAGCCCAAAATAAACCTTTCTACCTCTAAGTTGTTCTTGTCAGGTCTTTTGGTCACAGTCACAAAAAGCAGACAAGCATACCTCTCACCACCCATTTGTCCTCCTCTGGAAAAGTTTCTTTTCCTTTCTAAGATACCACATTTCCTTGATTTTTCTCAGACGCACTGTTTGTTCCTCCCTGATCTTCTTCTGTAGCTATTCTTTTTCTTCTTGGTTTGTTGTGAATGGAATGATCCAGGTATCTGTCCCTGGACTTCTCTATCTCTACATGCTCCTGTGGTTTTATACTATATCATGCTCTTAAATCTCATCCATGTATGGATGGCTCAAAAATGACTCTTTCTAATCTTCTCCCCTGTGCTCTGGATGCAAATAATCAGCTGCTTAAACAACCTCTCCACTTGAATATCCTGTAACCCCAAGTTTCAGTACTACTACTGTAGTTGAATTTTTATTTTCAGTGGTTCTATGGAGACATCAGTGGGAATAATTCTGTCCTGCTTTCTAAGTGAAGTGGTGTTTATGATGTAGAACTCTGATGGAGTTAGTCTTGGCAGAGTATGTTTTAGGTTTTGTGAATTTTTGAAGCCTATGTAATATGAGGGATCCTGAAAATAATACAAAAAATAAAAAATACAAAATTATGTATAGTACCTCAGAAGGGATACTGGTGAGTTAGGAGACCTAATGCTTAACTATAAGGTAAGCTACCCTGAAGTCCTAGTTCAGCTTTTGTGACCCATGTCTAGTGCCTTATTTTCTTTTTTTTTTTTTCCTCAAAAGTTGCATTTTAATACATGTTATCAAACATAACAGAAAAAAAAACAAATTTTCAGAAGCTGTACACACTATTCACTGAAAATATTTGTTGAGGCAAATAGAAAAAAAAATTATTACAATCATAATTTTTCTAACTTTGCACAAAATTATAAGCAGATTACATTCTTCATATTAAACATCTTTATATGCACTTT
>PVHX01024602.1:0-23737 GCA_004024805.1 Geosciurus inauris | reverse complement strand
TGGATGGATGGATGTGCTGATGGGTAGGTGGGTGGACGTGTGGATGGATGGATGGATGAATGGATGTGCTGATGGGTAGGTGGGTGGACGTGTGGATGGATGGATGGATGGATGTGCTGATGTGTAGGTGGGTGGACATGTGGATGTGTGGATGGATGAATGATGGATGGTTGGTGGGAGGGTGCCTACCCGGGACTTGTTCTGCCCACAGGACTGCTGTGGTAGACTGATCTGCACCAGTAGTAACCTGGAAATGCTGCCCAGGCCTGGTGGGGGTGGCCCCAATACAGCCTGAGCTGGGCTGGAGAGGAGAGTGCGAGGTGGCGGGCCCTTGTTCCCTGCACCTTACCTTCTGCATCTGGTGCTCCAGCTGGTGGAGGTCCTCCTTCCGCTGCTGCTCCAGGCTCTGCACTTCTTGCTCCAAGGTCTCCCTGGTGGCCGCACTCCTGGCCAGCAGCTCCCTCTCTTGCTGCAGCCTGTGTGTGGCCAACTCCTTCTCCTCTGCCAGGGATAGAATGAGGGCCTCCTGTGGAGGCATAAGACAGGTCACCAGGTCAGGCCAGAAGGCCAGCAGGCACGTGTGGTTCTGAGTGAGTCCCAGGCCCCTACATGAGGTGGATGGACTGCCTCCCCTGGTCTCCCGGGCCCCACTGGGCTGGGAGGCTCTTCGGGTCTCAGGACTACCACTACACATCCTTCTAAGAGTTCTTGCGCCATCCTGAACCTTGGCCAGGTGCCACAAGGTCTCGGGGGCCTGTGGCCAGGACAGCTGAGGCGGCACCAGGTTTCGTCCAGCTCCAGCCCTCTGGCCGTTCCCTGCCAGGCCCTGCCTCTCCTGCAGAGGGAGCCTGCCCTGCAGACCTGCTCTAGCGCACAAGGGCTCCCTGGCAGGGCCTTGTGCCATTACTTGACTGTGCAGAGGGAGCCGTCCCCAGGTCCCACCCCAGGGAGCATGTGGCAGATACACAGGAAATGGACCAGGTCCCTTGGTCCCCTGGGAGGCAGACCTTCTCCCTCTGGAGCCGAGCCAGGTCCTCTTGGGCCAACACCTGGCTGTGCAGGGCCAGCTGCAGGTCCTGTTGCAGCTGTGACACCTGCTGCTGCTGCTGCCCTATGTCCCTCTGCAGCTCCGCCTCCTGGACCATCCAGTCCCTGCGCAGTCTGTCCATTTCCACTGTGAAGTCACAGGTGTGTGAGGCCCACCTGGCGCAGTGTCCATGAAGAGGCCCATGCTCACCTGTGGGCAGCAGGTGGCAGGGTGGCCAAGCAGGGGCACAGGGAGGGGCAGGAGGCTGCTGTGCTGACCAGGAGGCTGCACCCAGTGCAGGCCAGGCAGGCCAGTAGCCTCCTCTGTGTGGGCAAGGGTGGCACAGCCCCAAGTTACAAGAGCCCCAGGCCCATGTCTGTGCCCCCAGGCCCGGGGCAGGTAGGCCGTGCATCTGGAGATGGGTTTGTGCTCGTTGAGGGGCGGGCGGAGGGAGGCTGCCCACTGAGGCACCTTGTGAGGCCTGCTGAGCAAGCCAGGCACTCTGGGCGTCTCTCTCCAGCTGTTCTTGCTGGACCTGCAGCTGCTTGGCCAGTTGTTGGGCCTCAAAGAGGCTACTCTCCAGAGAGTCCCTCTCCAGCCTGCAGAGAAGCATCAGACAGCAGGCATGTCACCCAGGCGCTCTTGCCGAGGAGGAGCGGCTCTGAGCAAGGCCTGTCCAGTAGATCAGAAAATCACAGTGTCTCAGTCATTTCAAATTTCTAAGAATGAACTGGACCTTTGCAAAACAGTTTCAAGTGGAATAAAAAGTCAAATGCAGAAACAAAAAATAATTTTAATAAATCACAGCAAAACAACTCAGAACCATAAAAATAGCAGAAAAAACCAAAAGGGTACTTCATGTTCTTCTTAAGCAAGACATGAAAACTGGAAGAAAAATAAAGTCCAACAGATCTAAAGAGAGGGCAGGGGAGTATTCCTGCAGAAAATATTTCATAAACCAACTTCAAAGATGAGGGACAGATTGGAAGAAAAGCTGCACTACATATATAACAGGTTAGCATCCATCACATGCAAAAAGCTCCTACCAATCAATGAAAATCTGCTGATCCTATAGAAAAATGAGAAAAATAACTGTTAATTACAAAGAAAATACAAATGGCTAAAAATATGGCACTTTCTTGACCTCACAAATGCCCAGGGAGATTCAAATCACAGTCAGTGTTATTAATCACTCATCAGATTGGCAAAAGTTTAACACAGAGACAACACTGAGTGTCGGCAAGGCCAGGGCTCCAAGTGTGCATGTTGTGGGCTGCGGTTCCACGCGCAGGTGCCAGTTCTACAGAAACACAGAAGTACAGACAACACATGACCTTGCTCGCTGTGGCTTCTCACGGGGTCCTAAGTGGGCTTGGCCAAAATGCTAAATGGGAGCCAGCCCCAGGGACTGGGGCGCACCTGGCTTGGGCACATGGGCAGTTGTCGCCAAGGGTAAGGAAACAGTGTCTGTTCTCTCCATGGAAGTCACCCCAGAGCCACCTGCCACTGGAACTCCACACGCGGTGGGACGGCGGGGTGGGGAGCGCTGCCTCAGTACGCAGACCCCACGGACGCGACGGCTCAGAACACGGGAAAGCCCGAGTTGCCGACAGTTCATCCGCGATCAGCCCCCCACAGCCACCCACGTGCCATGTGCATTTATGGTGACAACAGCCAAACACCGCACAGTGGCAGGCGCCCAGCCACACACGATCTACAAGCGCCTGAACCCTGCAGGTGGTCCACGCAGGGAACGCCGCCTTCCCGTCTGCCTCTGACCTGCGTCCTGGACGTGCACCTGGCTTCCTCCAGGGCACGTGGCCTGGAGTCTGAAGCATGTCCAGCCTCTCTCTACGGAGGCCCTAGAGCACCTCCTGCACAGCTGGGCACCAGGAGCAGAGGCCCAGCATGCCGCAGGGCAGGGCAGCCAGGGGGAGCTGCCTGCGGAGCAGCCCGGACCCCAGTCACGAGCAGGCAGGAGCCTGCTCCATCCTGCGGCTGAGGAGCCACCAGCATGAGAGCTGCGTCCCCCTTTGTAAAGGAGACCTGTGCATCTGTGGGTCCTCAGAAGCCAGGTGCTGCAGCGAGACACCTGCACCCATCATCAGGATGACCTGAAAGCTCACTAGCACTGCAGCCGCAGAGCCAGGGAAGCAGAGGTGTGGGGCACAGGTGCTCTGGTTGGGCCCCCACTGGGCTGGTGGCTGTCCAGACTGTGGGGCTGCTGTGTGCAGTGGCCCTGGGTCCAGTGGTCAGGGCTGAGGCCAGCGGCCAGGGGCCAGCAGCTCTAGCCGGGGTGCGTTCTGGGAAACAGACATTCCCAGGCCCAGGAGCCAGCGAGGGCAGGCCCAGGACCTGTGCTCCTGTGGACTCTGGGCAGCCTTCCCCTGCTGTCTGCCCTGATTCCATTTGGAGGAGAGGTTTTTCCATGGAGAGGTTTAAGGGAATTTTTTTTTTTTTTTTTTTGGTACTGGGGATTGAACTCAGGGACACTCAACCACTGAGCCACATCCCCAGCCCTATTTTGTGTTTTATGTAGAGACAGGGTCTCACTGAGTTGCTTAGCACCTCGCCATTGCTGAGGCTGGCTTTGAACTCGCGATTCTTCTGTCTCAGCCTCCCTAAGTGCTGGGATTACAGGCTTGAGCCACCGCGCCCTGCTCCCATGAAGAGGTTTGAGGACTTGGGACCCTAAGGTTTCTCACATGCCCAGATTCTGAACCCAGGAGGAAATCTTCTGGACACGTAGGAAGGTGTCCCAAGAACAGCTCACGAGGTGCAGAAAGCCCAGCCGGCCTCTGGGTCTTTCCACAGGCCTCGGACTCAGTTCAGGCCACGGGCAACAGCCCCTGGGCACCACTGATCCTGCCTGCAAGTGCCCGCTTCAACTTCTGGACACCACCTGCCTTTGGTCTTCCCTCAGTGAGTCCCTGCACTAGCCCTGTGGCTCCCAGGGTGCAAGTTAGGTGCCAGGCCCCTCCGCACTCAACGCGCTGGGATTCTACCCTCCCAGTTGCCACAGGGATGTCAGAGGCTCAAGATGGCGGATGGCAGCAGCTCAGGGACTTTGTGAGGAGAGTTTCTCTGCCTGCTGGAGGACGGGCCCTGGGTAGTTGGTGACTTTGCCACCTCTCCAGCTGAGCCTACCTAGGAATGAACTCTCAGGAGTCGAGCAGCACCGCGAGGGAGAGGCAGGACCCTGAGGACCATGGGAATGCGTGGAGCCAGCCTTGCCAAAGCTACGCTCACCCTGAACTTCTCAGAAGTGTGAGCCAGACCTTCCCCTCCTCCTCCCGTTGGTACCGTTGGTATGAGCTGCCTTTCTGCTACTTGCCACTTGCCTTCAGGAAGGTGACAAGAGCTCTTCCTGGATGTGCCTTGTCTAGAGATGCTGTGTCACCCCAAGGGCACTGTGTTTCCCTCACTCAAAGCCCACCCTCCATGCGCACAGCGGACATCACTGTGTCTCTCCCCCACCACTGCCCAGCACTGCCCAGCACTGTCCACCACGCTGCAGGCTCTCCAAGATCAAGGCCATGTGAGACACACTCTAACTGGCAGGCTCATGGGTACCTGAGGTCAGATGCTTCCTCAGCTGAGAGCTGCCCCTGCCTCTCCAGGGCCTCCTGCTTGGCCAGCAGCTGGGCTCGCTCCTCAGTCAAAGCAGCCTTCGCCTTCAGGGCTTGCTGCAGAGTGTCTGCCTGGGTGTCCTGATCCTGCAGGCTCTGTGCCAGCTGCTCCTCCAGGGCCTGTTTCTTGCATGTGACCTAGGGGAGGAGGGAAGGGGGGAGAAAGAGTAAGTGGGCAGGTGGGAGGGACCTGCCGAGGGAAAGGAAGGGTGTTGGAAGACTCGGGGAGCTGAGAGTGGAGGAAGGGAGGCAGGGTGTGCTGAACCTCAGAAGAGAGGGGAGTCGCCTCCCAAACCACAACAGAGGGGCCATTACACTGGCACTTCCAGGAAGGACCCAGCTGCCAACCTCATTGGCAAACTCTGGGGCCATCCATGAGTGTCTAGCGGGCAGTACACATGGTCTGGACATGGCCAGAGCAGTAACAGAGGACTTGGTGGGGCCGACCAGTATTCCCACCAAGAGGACCATGGAGTCAAGACGAAAGGTATCCCAGGAGACAGCAAGGGTCAAGGGAGCCAAGACCTTGGAGAGAAGGGGAACAGGAATGAGGCCACCATACGCTCTCTTCTCTGCTCAAATCATTTGCTGCTTTAAAGTTCAGGCTGAGAAGCTGACGTGCTGGGGAACTCACAGCCATCAAGCACGTGCCAAGTTTCCAGTTTCATTCACAGGAGGGCTTGACTCTAGTACTAGTGGTCAGTCAGCAGTGGACTACCCTCAAAAACACTGAGGCCCAAGTATGCGTTGCCTTGGTCACTGACTGGATCAAGTGCGCATTTCCCACTTTCATTGCCTCTCAGAATCAAAGACAAAGCCTGGAAGAATGGCATCGTCAATAATTTCAAATTATTTATAAGACTTCATATATGTGATATCTGGCATTTAATCAACATGACAAGGTGTACTAGGAGACAGGGCCACCTGATGAACATAACACACATAAAAACAGAACACAGATGGGACACTTGCACCCCCCCACCAACTTTCCAGATGTGAGAGTTGTCAAACAGAATTTAAAATAGCTTGTTAATGTGTTTAAGAAAATGGGTTGCAGGGCTGGGATTGTAGCTCAGCGGTAGAGCGCTTGCCTCGCATGCGTGAGGCCCTGGGTTCGATCCTCAGCGCCACATACAAAGCAATAAAATAAAGACATTGTGTCCAACAACTAAAAAAAAATATAAAAAAAAAAAGACAATGTGTCCATCTACAACTAAAAAATATATATATATATATATATATAAAGAAAATGTGTTGCAGGATGTAGAACTTGATACTAAGTATGAAAAATAATTTTAAAATACAAAATTAATAAATAATAGATGGGTTCAATGGCAGATTAGACAAGGTAGAAGAGAGGATGAATAAGCTGGAAGATAGGCCAAAGAATATTCTGCGTGAACCATGAGGAGAAAAAAGGATAGAAAATAGTGTAATAGAGGACGAGGAGAAAGGCCCATGGTGTGTGTAACTATTCAGATTCCAATTTATTTTTTTTAAGATACCAGTTCTGATAGACATTTTAAGAAAAAAAGATACAGACCAATATTCCTCATGAATGTACATGCATAAATTCTTAACAAAATATAAATTAAATCTAAAAATATATAAAATTAACATTATGACCAAATAGGGTTATCTCATGTATGCAATGTTGGCTATACATTCAAATTATTAATGAATATAATTTATCAAATTAACAAAATAAGGAAAGCAATAATATCATCTTTTTTTTAATGTTTATTTTTTAGTTGTAGGTGACAGAATTTCTTTATTTTATTTTTATGTGGTGCTGAGGATCGAACCCAGTGCCTTATGTGTGCTAGGCGAGCACGCTACCACTGCGCCATAATCCCAGCCCCATAATATCATCTTAATAGACTCAAGGAAAGCACTTAGCAGAATTCAGTACCCTTTATTGACTTGTAAAAATCTCAGCCTACTAGGAATGAAAGGGAATATTCCCAACTTGATAAAAGGCATTTATAAAAAGCATTGAGATAGCCTCATAGCTAATACTGAAATATTGAATTAGTTCTTCAGGACTGAGTTTAGTGGGAGGATGATCACTCCCTACTTCTATTCAACTTTGTTCTGCAGGCCTCATTGTATAAGAGAAAGAAAGAAAGAAAAGGTATTGAAAAAGGAGGTACAGTGTTGTTACTCAAGGTCCATCATATGAGTGATTTGTCAGATTCCAATTCTGGCAAAGATATGACAAGAAAAAAAATTACTCATGAATATAAATGCAAAAATCCTATAAAACCATGCTATTTATAAATGAACTTGTCAAGGTCACATGATCCAGTCAGTGCATGGCACTGTACTCCTGTGTACCAGTAGAGAGCAGTGGGAAGGGCAAATGAGCAAGCAGTGCCATCCACATGCCAGACCTTGAGGTTGGTCTGATGAAACAAGCGTGGAACACAGCTGCAACAGATGAAACGGCGACATGATATTCCATGTTCATGGATATACTATATTCATGGATAGAAGAC
This sequence comes from Geosciurus inauris, assembly GCA_004024805.1. Taxonomy (NCBI): domain Eukaryota; kingdom Metazoa; phylum Chordata; class Mammalia; order Rodentia; family Sciuridae; genus Geosciurus; species Geosciurus inauris. The sequence goes on along the minus strand of PVHX01024602.1, from coordinate 16,583 downwards.
TCAATGTAGTTAAGATTTCTAATCTCCTCAAATTGACCTATACACCCAACCAAATCCTATTCAAAGTCCTAGCAGGCTTTTTAAAAAAATTTTTTAGTTATTGATGAACTTTTATTTTATTCATTTATTTATATGTGGTGCTGAGAATCAAACTCACTGCCTTACACATGAGGCAAGTGCTCTACCACTGAGCCACAACCCCAGCCCCTTAGCAGGCTTTTTTTTTTTTTACAAGAGTGGGTATAAATTGCCAAGAGGATTCTAAAATGTAGATGAGTATGCAAAAAAGTTAGAATCCGGGTGCAGTGGCACACACTTCTAATCTCAGTGGTTTGGGAGGCTGAGGCAGGAGGACTGCAAGTTCAAAGCCAACCTCAGCAACTCAGCAAGGCCCTGAGCAACTTAGTGAGACCCTGTCTCTAAATAAAATATAAAAAGGTCTGGGATGTGGCTCAGTGGTTAAGCATCCCAGGTTTAATCCCTGGTACCAAAAATAAGTAAATAAATAAAAATAAAATTTACAACAGAAACAACAACTTGAAAAAGGAGAACGAATTGGGAACACACATGCTACATAATGTCAAGACTTTCTATAATAGGACAGGAGGTTTCCTTTTTAAAATATTTTAGTTGTAGATGAACACAATAGCTTTATTTATTTATTTATTTATTTATTTTTATGTGGCGCTGAGGATCAAACCCAGTGCCTCACGTGTGCTAGGCAAGCGCTCACCACTGAGCCCCAGCACCAAGACAGGAGGTGTTGGTGGAAGGATGAACAGATAGATTTATGTGCACAGATCAACAAGTCCCTCAGACAATTTATTTTCAACAAGTTGCCAATATAATTCAAGGATGAAAGGAGAGTTTCTTTGAAAAATGGTTGTGGACCAGCTGGATGTCAGTATGGAAAACAGTGGACCTTAGTGCTACTTCATGCTATGTGACCGTGGTTCTTTTTTTTTTTTTTTTTTTTTAATATTTTCTTAGTTGTCAATAGGCCTTTATTTTATTTATTTATATGTGGTGCTGAGAACTGAACCCAGTGCCTCACACATGCGAGGCAAGCACTCTACCACTGAGCCACAACCCTAGCCCGTGACCATGGTTCTTGAACTCAGTGTGCATCGGGATCACCTGGGAGGGCGGCTAACTAAAGTCCCGATTTCTGAATCCTCTTCCTGGAGCTTCTGAGTCAGTAGGCCTTGGGTGGGGCAGGAGAATTTGCATTTTAGCAAGTCCCCAGATGGTGCTTATACTGCTTGGAGACACTTAGGGAACCACACACATAACTTGAAATGGAGCGAAGACCTAAAGTGAAAGTCAGAATGAAACCTAGGAGGGCTGGGTGGGGGCTCAGGGGTTCAGCACTTGCCTTGCATGTGTGAGGCACTGGGTTCGATTCTCAGCACCACATTAAAAAAACAACAAATAAAATTGTGTCCATCTATAACTAACAAAAATATTAAATTTCTTCAGAAAATACTATGTGAACTGGGGATTTGTTACATGGTAGAGTGCTTGCCTAGTATGCATGAGGCCTTGAGTTCAATTCCTAGCACAGCAAAAAAGACAAAAGAAACCTCATCATAAAATTAGAAATTTGCCAAAGTTAAAATTTTATGTCTATCAAAACTACTGTTAAGAAAACAAAGGCGAGACACAAACTTGGGAAGGAATTTGCAGTACATCTCTTTGATGAAGCACTGTGTCCATGATATAGGAAGAATTTCTACATACATCCACAGGCTAAATGTAAAAGCAGTTTGAAAAATGGGCAAAAGACTTGAACAGACATGAATGTTCAGTAAGCATGTGAAACGGTGCTCGACACCAGTAGCTAATGGGCAACTGTAAATCAAAAGCTTGGCGACCTGTAACTGCACATCAGAGAAGAGCTGAAAAAGAAAACACCAAATGTTGACAGGCTGAGAAGCCACCAGAGGAACCGTGGGCCAGTGTGGCCAGGTGCTCGGCAGTTTCTTAGAAAGTTCAACACACGCCTGCACGGTGACCCCACAATTTCAGTCCTACGTATTTAATCAAGAAAAATGAAAAGATTTTTGATAGATTCCAAGATGGCAGATTAGAAACACCCAATTATCAGCAGATTCTCGGAGCATGGGGTCTGAACACTGGAGACTGTAGCAGGTGCTGAGTTAGTTGTGAACAGAGACTTGAAAAACAGACTTTGCAACAGGGAAAGGCCTCCTTGCTGAACACACTAGAGGCACTTAGGTGGCACTCAGAGGACCAGGACAGAGGTGAAAGAAAGGAGACCCCCGAAACACAGCCAGGACGGCCGCACCGCACAGTGCACAGCATGCCAGCGTCGGGGGAGCGCCCTCCACCTCCAGCACACCCCGCGGGAGCCAGCCTGAGAGGTCCTGTCTAGCTAACTGCTGTGGGAGTGGTTTAAGTCAGCTGTTTGCTGCTGAGACCAAAAGACCCAACAAGAACAATTTTAGAAGAGGGGAAGTTTATTTTGATTCATGGGTTCAGAGGTCTCTGTCCATAGATGGCCAACTTCTTTGCTCTGTGCCCAAGACGAGGCAGAACATCATGGCGGAAGGGTGTGACAGTCAGGAAGCAAAGAGGGCTCCCCTCACCAGGGACAGAATGTACACCCCAAAGGCATCCCCCAGGGACCCACCTCCTCCAGCCACACCCCACCTGCTGATGGTCACCACCCAGTTAACCCTATCAGTGGATTAATCCATCGATTAGGTCACACGTCTCATGATCTAATCCTTTCCCTTCTGAATGTTCCTCATCTTCTCACACGTGAGCTTCCGGGGGACGCCTCGCATCCAGCCACCACAGGAGCCTGCACTGTTTTGTGTGTGCGAGGCAGTAGCAAGTGTGGTGCACTGATCCAGCAGGCGCTGGCCTCGAGGACGAGTTTGGCTACGGGGGAACCTGAGACGAAGCTGCTGAGAGCTCTCTATAAACAAAAAGTGCTTTGCAATTATGTTTTAGTCAGCTTTTCACTGCTATGACTAAAAGACCAGACCAGCATAATTGTAGAGGAGAAAAGGTTTATTTGAGGGCTCACGGTTTCAGAGGTCTTCGTCCCTGGAAGGCTGGCTCCATTCCCCGAGGCTGGAGGTGAGGCTGAACATCACGGCGGAGAGGGTGGCGGAGGGAAGCAGCTCACATCATGGTGATCAGAAAACAGACAGACCCTACTCTCCAGATACAAATATATACCCCAAAGCCACAGCCCGAAGCCCACCTCCTCCAGCCACACCCCCACTTCAGTTACCACTCAGCTGATCCCATCAGGGGACTGATTCACTGACTGGGTTAAGACTCCTACAACCCAGTCATTTCTCCTCTGAACTTTCTTGCACCATCTCACACATGAACTTTTGGGGGACACCTCACATTCAAACCATAACAAATTAGGACTGTCTCCAGGGAAATCGGCTATGGGCTCCCTGGGGTGGGGGAGTGGGTGTGAGGGATCACACGTGGGCGCTACATTTCAGAACACCTGCGCTGAGCCTGCCGCTCACTCATCCCACCTGCACTGCAGGTAGTCGACCCCTCTTGTATTTTGTCTGTCTTCTTTTTTCCCTTTTTATTTTATTTCTTTTCTTCTCCTTTTAATATTGAACATTTAATTTTCTTTTCTTCTTCCATCTTTTTTCCTCTACAATTTAAAAAATCTTTAAGTTCATTTTTTTCTCTTTTCTATTTGCTTCCCCCCCCACCTTTAAATTTTTGCCTTTCTTTTTTTTTTTGTATTATTTTCTTCTATTTAAAACATTTGTGTGTGTGTGTGCGCGCGTGTTACACAAGGCCTCATGGATGTTAGGCAAGTGTTCTGCTGAATTACTTCTCCAACTCATTTTACTTTACATTTTGAGGCAGGGTCTCATTATGTTGCCCAGGCTGGCCTTGAACTTGTGATCCTCCTGCCTCAGCCTCTCAAGTCACTGTGATTACAGGTGTGTGCCACCACCCCAGGCTACTTTAAATTTTTTTCCTTATTAATTAGTAACTTTTCAGCTCATTCTATATCATTTTTGCTCTTTTCTGTTGTTACTGATGCTGTGGTGGTAGTTTTTTTGATTTGTCATTGCTGTGTTTGCACACATGGCTTGTTATGTTTAGCATTGGCTGCTATCGTTCACTTCCTTCTTTCTCAGTAGTGCTGCGGATTGAGCCCAGTGCCTCAAGCATGTTGAGCAGGTGTTGTGCTATTGACCCACACCCCCAACCCAGTTGTAAGAAACTGTATCTCAATCCAGCCACGACAGTCCTGCTCAAACTTTAGCGAATGCTTTGTCTTGAACAGTAGAGGAAATAAAATCTCCTACTGATAACTCAGCCCCAAGTAAGCACGGCTAGGAAAAGCCTGAAGTCCCATTCTTGGCTGTTCACCCCCATAGCAACAGCAAAGAGAAATAACACAACTGCTGTGGATGCCACGCCTGTGAGGGGCCTGAGCAGAGGTAGCTGCCACACCCTTTCCGACAGCACATTGCTGACAGGTCTGGAGGAGTACACAGAAGGTGTACCCGATATGCACAACCGTCTGCCTCACATCTGCCTAACTTTCAGAGGGTTCCCACCCTTGTGAGACATACAAGGCCCCTCAGGTTCCAACACAACATGTACTGTATCAAAACTCACTTATTACACCCAAAAAAGCCAAAGGGAAACTGGATTAAGATTTCCATTTGGAATTGAGCACTGTACACAAGCTGACTTTCCTGGACACATCATCAAGAGAAGGCTGCTCATTAAGAAGGCCCTCACAGAAAAATGGAAAGAAGTTCTATCCAAACAGATGCATAAATCTCAACATTGAGACACAAAAACTCTGAAAAAAACAAGACAACACAACTTCTCCACAGGCTAATAACTCTAGAAACCGACTGCAAAGACATACAAAGTGGATTAAATGTCAGATGAAGAGCTCAAAAGACGGATTTCAAAAATGATCAATGAATTTAAAGAGGATATGAATCAACAACTGAATGAATTCAGGTGAGCCATTCAGGTCATAAAAGAACTTTAATAAAAAGTAGAGATTCTGAAAAAGAATCAAACAGAAATCTTGGAAATGAGCAGCTCAAGAAATCAAACGAAAAGTTTAGTTGAAAGCCTTACCAATAGACTAGATCTAGCAGAAGAAGCATATCCAAGCTTGAACACAAAGTGGATGAGTTATCACACTGAGACAGTAATCAAGAAAAAAATAAGAAACTATGGGAAGAGCATATGGGATCCCTGGGGGCAATCTCAAAGACTACGTGTTTGAATTATAGGATTAGATGAGGGAGTTGAGCTACAGGTTAATAGCATAGAAAACTTATTCAGTGAAATAATAGCAGAAAATTCCAGACTCTGGGAAAGATATAGCCATCTAGGTACTGGAGGAATTTAGAACTAAATAGACACAATTAGAAAATAACCTCTCCATGACACACTGTAGTTAAACTTCCAGAAGTACAAAACAAAGAAAGAATATTAAAAGCTACAAGAGAGAAGTGTCTGTCACAGGTAAAAGTAAACCCATGAGAATAACAGCAGGCTTCTCATCAGAACCTCTGAGGGCCGAGAGGGCATGGAATGATGTATTTCAAGACAAAAAATAAAATAACTGCCATCCTAGATTACTCAATCAGCAAAGTAATCCTCCAGAATTGAATAAGAAATAAACACTTTCCAAGATAAGCACAAGCTAAAATAATTCATGACTATTTTTTAATATGTATGTATTTTTAGTTGTAGATGGACCCAATATCTTTATTTTATTTTTATGTAGTGCTGAGGATTGAACCCAGTGCCTCATGCATGCTAGGTAAGCGCTCTACCACTGAGCCACATCCCCAGCTCCTAATTCATGACTATTAAACCAACATTACAAAAAATACTTAAAGAAATCCTACATACAGATAAAGACGCAATATAAATATAACCACAAGAGCATGGTAAAGAATAACTTTCAACAGAAGGGTAGATAAGCAAATAAGAAGTAGGAAAGAATAAAACATGACTATCTCAGTACACCATCAAATCGCTAAGATGAGTAAGGGAGAAAGAAATGAACATAAATTATTCAAAACAACCAAAAGAAAAACACCAAAGTGATAGGAAATAATGCATACCTTTCAATAACAACCCTGAATGTAAATAGTCTGAATTCTCCAATTAAAAGATGCCATCTTGCTGATTGGATTGAGAAGCAAGACCCAACTCTTTGCTTTCTTCAAAAAACTTGCCTCACTGACAAAGATGTACACAGACTGAAAGTGAAAGGGTACAGAATGATACTCTAATCAGGTGGAATCTGAAAGCAAGCAGCAATAGTTACACTCATCCACTAAGAAACAGATTTCAAGCCAAAATCAATCAGAAGAGACAAGATCACTACCTATGGACGAAGGGAAAAGTCCAGCAGGAAGATACAGCAATCCTAAGCAGATACGCACTGAACGTCGGAGCACCTGATTTTATAAAACACTACGGGACATGAAGGGTGACAGGCCCCAACACAATAACGGCAGGTGTATAGTCAGCTTTTCATGGCTGTGACCAAAATACCTGATAAGAGCCACTTAGGGGAGGAAATGCTTATTCTGGGCTTACAGTTTCAGAGGTTCAGTCCACGATTGCTGGACTCCATTGTTCTGGGCCTGAAGTGAGGCAGAACATCGTGGAGGGAGAGTGTGGTGGAGGAAAGCGCCTCAGCTCGCGGCCGCAGAAAACAGAGAGAGCAAATGAGGAGCAAGGGACAAAATACAATTAATCCCCAACGGCACAGCACCATGCCTCACCAACTACAGCTACCACCCAGTTACCATCCAAATCAGTAGTCCATCAAATGGACCAAGGCAATGGACCAACTCTCGTCATCTCATTTCACCTCTGAACACTCCTGTGTTGTCTTGCATGTGAGCCTTGGGGAGCACGGCATAGCCAAACCATTGTAGTGGGTGACTTCATTACCCCACTCTCACCCACAGATGGGACATCTGGACAAACATTCTCAAGGAAACCTCAGTTTGATTAGATTGAAACAAATAGTAAAGATCAGGGCCTGAGGCTGTGGCTCAGTGGTGGAGCGCTTGCCTAGCATGCGTGAGGCACTGGGTTCGATCCTCAGCACTACCTATAAATAATAAATGAATAGAACAAAGATCCAACAACAACTAAAAAAAATTTTAAAAACAGATCAGAGCAGAAATAAATGGAAGACTAAAAGAACAATGCAAAGAATCAGTGAAACAAAGTTCTTTGAAGAAATAAACGAAATTGACAATCCCTTATTCAAACTAGCCACAGCAAAGAGAGAGGAGCCAGATAATTAGAATTAAGGACAAAAGGGGGATATTACAATAGGTACCACTGACATCCAGACGGTCATCAGTGGATCACTGAAAATTATATGTCAACGAAGTGGAAAATCTAGGAGAAATGGACAAATTTCTAGTCACATGTGATCTATCAAAATTGAATCAAGGGCTGGAGATATAGTTCAGTTGGTAAAGTGCTTGCCTCATGTGCACAAAGCCCTGGGTTCAATCCCCAGCACAAATAAATAAATAATCAAGAGGATATAGAAAACATGAGATCAATAAAGAGCATTGATATCGACTGAAACAATAATTTGAAAAAATCTCCCAACAAAGAAAAGATAGGCCCAGGTAGATTCACTGCTGCACTTACTAGACTTTTTAAAGAACTAACAGCAAAACTCAAACTATTGAAAGGGCAGGGACTCCTAACACTCCATGAAGCTGGCGTTTCCCTGCTACCAACCCCGACAAGGGTCCACCACAGGCGCTACACTAACCCCTTGATAAATACATGCAAAAATCTTCAACAAGGGGGCTGGGATTGTAGCTCAGTGGTAGAGTGCTTGCCTCGCATGCGTGAGGCCCTGGGTTCGATCCTCAGCACCACTTACAAAGCAATAAAATAAAGACATTGTGTCCATCTACAACTAAAAAAATATTTAAAAAAAAATCTTCAACAAAATACTACAAATCAATTCTATATCACATCAAAAAGATCACGAGCCGTGATCAAACTGGTGTCATTCCAGGGAAGCAAGTTTGGTTCAATATACGCAAATCAATAAAAGTAAAACACCAATAAACAGAATCAAGAGTAAATGTCATCACAATACATTGAGAAAGATTGATTTGATTAAATCAATCTCTTCATGACAAAAACCCTGAGTAAACGAGGTGGTGAAGGACAGCGCCTCAGCGCCATCAGGTCTGCGCAACACCCGCAGCTGACATCTTACCAAACGGACACGTCAGGATGAGACAAGGGCACCCGCCACTCTACTCAGCACAGTACTGGGAAACAGCCAGAGCAACGGAGCCAGAGAAAGAAAAAGGGAACAAATTGGAAAGGAGGGTGTCAAATCGTCCTCGTTTGCAGATGTTGTGATCCTACACCTGGAAAGCCCTAAGGAGTCCACCAAAGTCCCTTAGAACTGATAAACAAACTCAGCAATGTAGCAGGATACAAAATCAACTACAAAACCAGCAGATTTTCTACATATCAATAACGAAATTGCTGAGAAAGAAATCAGGAAAAGTCTATTCACAATAGCCTCAAAAAAACAACTAGAAATAAACTATAAACTTAACCAAGGAGGCGAAAGACCTTAAAATCATAAAACACTGAGGAAAGAAATTGAAGAAGACACTAGAAGATGGAAAATGGTCCTATCACTGAAAACAATCTATAGATTCAATGGAATCCTCATTAAAACACCAATGACATTCTTCACAGAACCAGGGCATAAAACCCTAAAATTCATATAAAAGCACAAAGACCCAGAATAGCCTAAGCAACCTTGAGTGAAAGAAAAAAAAAAAGCAGCAACACTGGAGAACCTCACAGAACCCAGGTCCACACACACTACTGACCCACTGCGACCAGAACCGCAGGGTGCTGGCACGGAAATAGGCGTGTGCGCCAGTGAAACAGCATAGCACCCAGGAAGACACCCACACATCTGCAGCTACCTGGTTCTCGGGAAAGCAGCCGAAAGCATGTGCTGGAGAAAAGAGCTTCTTCAACAAGTGCTGCGGGGAAGACGAGGCCCCCCTGTGGGGGGCGGGACCTGTCAGCCTGAGCAAAAACTCAGAATGGGTCCAGGCCCGTAACGTGAGCCTGCAAACTTTGAAACTGCTGGAGGAAAACAGGAGAAACGATCGAGATATTGGTGTAGCCAATGGTCTCCTGAAAAGGGCTCCCATAGCTCAGAAAATAATAGCCAGAATCGACCAATGGGATTAGATCAAACCAACAAGCTTCCACACCACAAAGGAAAGCATCAACAGAGTGAAGAGAAGCCTGCAGAGCAGGAGAAACCCTTGCAGCTGTGCACCTCACAGAGGCTAATGTCCAGAACACACACACAGCTCACGTCTAACATCCGCAGAACACACGGTCTAACTGGCAGACGGTGAGTGAGCTGAATGGACACTTCTCAAAGAAGCACGAGTGGCCCACGGTGTAGGAAGTGTCCAGCGCCTTTCCCCAGCAGGGCGATGCAAGCCGAGGCTACATGAGCATTCCATCTCACCAGTCAGAGTGACTGTCATTAAGGAAATAAAAAACTGCAGATGTTGGTGAGGGTGCAGCTAGAACCTTCATCTCTTGGTGGGAGTGTCAGTTGGTGTGGCCACTTTGGAAAACAATGTGGAGATTCCTCAGAACCTACGGTCCCGCTCTGGGTGCACTCGCAGGTGAGTCAGGCCCGGCACACAAGGACTCCTCACAGGAGCCAACTGCACCAGCCCCGGTGCCCGTCCACAGGTGAGCGGATGAAGAAAACGTGCTGCATTACACATGGAGTTATTCAGCCACAGAGAAGAACAAGTCCTGTCATTTGCAGGAAAAATGGATGGAACTGGAGATCCTCATGTGGAGTGAACTAAGCCAGACTCAGAAAGACAAGCGTCACATGTCTCCTGCCATGTATGGAACTGATGGGGACGGAAATGACATAAAAACGGCAGGCCAGGCGCGGCAGTGCACACCTGTGATCCCAGCAGCTCAGGAGGCTGAGGCAGGAGTCCTACTAGTTCAAAGCCAGCCTCAGCAGTTCAGCGAGGCCCTAAGCAACGTAGCGAGACCCTATCTCAAAATAAAAAAATAAAAAGGTCTGGGGATGTGGCTCAGGGGGCAAGTGCCTCTGGGTTCAAACCTGGTACCCACCCCCGCCCCCCAAAAAGAAGCCGCAGACAGTGCTAGTGCTGGCACCTTGGAGCCAGGGAGCCAGGAGGCCCGTGACCGTCCACAGCCCAACCTCACCTGGGCCACCTGCTCCTGGAGCTGGGCCCTCTCACGCCTGAGCAGGGCCACCTGCCCCTCCAGCTGCTCCTGCCGCTGTTCCAGGTGCCCACAGGCCTCCTGCAGGCCCCTCCGCTCTGCCTGCGTGCATGCCAGCTGCTCTCGGGCATCCTCCTGCGCCTGCTCCAGGGCCTTCTGCTGCTCCCGCAGCTGGTCCCGCTCCCGCTCCAGCTGAGGCAGGTGGGAAGCGTCTGTGGCCAGCCACACCCCACATAACCTTGGCCCCATGAGGCTTGCCCTGGGGCACTGCCCTCCCTCCCTTGGGCCTGGTGAGGGCTGACGGTCAGGCCCCTCGTCCATCCCCAACACCTGCTCTCAGGGAGGGGGCCTCAGTCCAGGAAGGGAAAAGGTCTGGGGGCGAATGCGAGCAGGATCTGGAAAGCTCCGGCCCTCGCCTCACCTGGAGCAGCAGGTGGCTCAGGGAGCCCTTGTCCCGGGCCAGCCCCTCCGTCAGGGCAGCCGTGGTGGCCAGGCAGTTCCGCTGCTCCACCCCCTCTGACCTCAGCCGCCTCACCAGCACCTCCAGGTCAGCGTTGCTGGACTCCGCCTGGGAGCAGTGGTCGCCCAGAGGGACTTCAGGGAGGGACCTGCAGATCCCCCAGCAGAGTCCCGGCCCCAGGAGAGAATGGGCCCCACCTGTGGAGCTGTGGGAGCCGGGCCTGGGGGGCGTGTTGGGAGGCTCCTGGTGGGCTTTCTGTCAGAGAGTGGTCCCTAGTGCCAAGGGGGTGACCAGGCCCAGGGAGAAGCCTCGGAAGCAGGTATGGCCAGCAGGGTGAGAGCAGAGGGCTCAGGGTGAGGCCTGGGAGGGCTAGGAGCATGCCATGGGGCATACCCGGGCCAAGGCGCCACGCAGACCGTCCCTTTCACTCTCCACGACGTCCCTCTGCAGCTGCACTGCGCTCAGGGCCTCCCGGGCCACTGCCAGCTCCTTCCTGAGCCTAGAGACCTTTTCCTCCAGCTGCTGTAGGCGCCCCTGTCTGAGGCCAGGAGCCAGAGGGCAGGTGTGAGGTTGCCTCAGGGTGAGGGGCCACCCCACAGGACCCGCGACCATAGGCAGGGCAGCCACAGCAGCCCCTTCCAAGCCCAGAGTCCCACAAGGAGCATGGGGTCCTGGGGTCTCCCCGGGGTGGCCTCAGGCCACATGCTTGGGAGGTAGGCACACTGAGGGGAGGGCACTCACCTCCACTGGCCCACAGGGTGGACACACACAGGGGACGGGGTTTGGGGTGAGGCAGGGGCAGGAGTCTGGGTGGGGGTGAGCAGGACAGAGCCTGTGCCCTCCCGTCCCTGAGATGAGACAGGTAAGGCAACGGTCCTCCCAGCGGACAGACGCTGAGGCCCAGAGAGGGACGTGATGGCCCAGGGCACACAGCTGGGTGCAGAGCCTGGTCTCCCCCCACCCAGGACCCCTCACAGCCCACCTGGCCTCCAGCGCCCGCTCGCTCTGCCTGCCCTGCTCTGCCCACAGCAGGAGGCTCCTCCGCAGCTCGGCCTCCGCAGCCTCCAGCCTCTGCTTCTCTGTCTTCCCCAAATCCACCTTCACTCTCAGCTCCTCCACCACCGTCTCCAAGGCCACCTTCTCCCTGGAAGAATAGGGAGTTGGGATGGCCCCTGGGACCTAACTGGACACATTCAGTATGTGCCCCGGAGGGTCGTCGGTCATGACATGGAGGACATGGGCTCTTGGGGGTTCCAAGGGGCAGAGGGGGCTCCGAAGGCACAGGGAGGGTTAGGGCTGGGGTCAGGGTCAGAGTCAATCAGGCCAGAAAGGGGCCCAGGGTACCCGGGCCTCAGTCCTGTCCACTCGCTCAGGCCTCTGCTAGCACATCCCAAGTGCACTTCTGCCCAGGACCAAGGCCCACCCCTGGGCACTCGGGCACTGCTCAGTCAGCATCCGCCCGGTCCGTCCCCCATCAGCTGCTGCTCCCACAGAGGGGCCGTCAGGCCGTCCATCCTGACCCCAGCAGGTGTTCCCGCCCTCTGCTCCTGGGCTCCCGAGACCCCTCGCCCTGCTCACAGCTCGGCTCCCAGATGGGAAGGACCCTCTGCCCCGCTTCACGTTGCCTGACTGCTTTCTTGGATCCCCAGCCCCTGCGTGGGGCCCGCCCTCTGCTCCGTCTGCCTCTCAAGGCGGCACCGGGCCTGCTCCAGTCCCAGCACGCCCTCAGGCCACCCAGTGGCGCTACCGTGAAGGGTGGCGTTCCAGCCCCATGCAGGGCGAGAGGGCAAGAGCCGGGAGGCGTCTGTCTGCTGGGGTGGCACCTCCTGCAGGAAGGCTTCCTGGCCTTCCTCCTCGCTGGCCCTCACCACCACAGCCCCAGGGTGGAGGCGGGGAGCAGGTATGCAGGAAGGGAGGCCAGAGCTGAGGGTCCTGAGGACCTGGGAGCACAGGGAAGGGCCCCCCAGGGGGAGTCCTGCAGGCGGGCAGGCGGGGGACAGAAAGGCGCTGGGGCTGCGGGCCGAGGCCAGAGGGCAGCTGCACACTGGGAGGGGCGCGGGGTGGGGCAACCTGGAGGGTCCGTGGAGCTCCAGAGCCACCCTTGCTGCCCCTGCCCACCCACTTCCGGTCACCTTCCCAGGAGCTCCGCGGTCCTCTGGCAGTGCCTGGCCTCACGCCTCTGGGCCTCCAGCTTGCGCAGGAGGTCCTGGTGCTCCTGCGCCCTGCTCTGCAGGAGCCTCTGAGAGGCCTGCAGCTCCTGGCGGCACTTGCACAGCTGCTCCTGGAGCCCGGCCGTGGCCTCCTGGGGGGGCTGTGGCTGCAGACACGGCTCCTGCCGGGCAGGCACCCCGTGAGCCCAGAGGCCCCGGGTCCCCGACTCCCCGGAAAAGACACTATGGCCAGAGATCCTCCCTGGCTCTGCGGGGCTCAGGGGTCGGCCCTGTGGAGGCCCAGCGCTGGCCCACCAGGGCCATGGAGGGCAGTCCCTGAGCCCACACCTCTGCCAAGCTGAGGGAGACCACGGCGCAGCCTTGCCTCTGGTGCCCCGGGGACCGTGGCCGCCCACCTGCTCCTGATGCTGCGGCCTCTCCACGGCTGTCCGCACCGCCTGCAGTGCAGGGTCCAGGTGGGCTGGGGAGTGGGCCTGGTCGGGGGACACAGCCCGCTGGGGGCTGCTCAGGGGGCCACACGCCACCTGGGTTTCAGCACTGGTGCTCTGTGCCGGCTCCAGGCACCCGGCGTCCCCTCGGGCCACCTTCAGGACACAGAGGAAGGGACAGGGAGATGCAGACCATGAGCAAGTGGGACCTCCTCGAGGGACCGTGGAGCCACGGCCCCGTAGGTTGTTCCGGCTTGTGCCACCAGGACTCAGGACGGGCGCACCTCCGTGATGCAGGCCAAGACCTGCTGCAGGGATTCGACCTGGTCCCTCAGGGTGTCTCCGGCCAGTGGGCCCCCGTCACGCCCGGATTCCTGCAGGCAGAGACCCTTAGCCAGGCGGACAGATGGCCTCGCCACACGGCCTCCCCATCTTCAGCCCCACAAACCAGTGTCTGGACACCCGTCCTGAGGGAGGTCCTCGGCCTCTGCTCATTTTGCTCCATGAGCTTCTCCACTAGCAGCATCTGCTCCGAGAGTCTGGGGAGAAGTGGGGGTGGTGAGGAGACCCCGGGTATGTCCTGGTTCTGTCCAGACTCCTGCTGCGTGAGGCCCCCTGAGGCACCTGACAGCGCCTCTCTCCCTGGCCTGATCTCATGCTCTCCTGCTATAGACCTTCAATAGCTCCCATGGTCTCAGGAGTGAAGTACAGACCCTGAGCTCGGCATTCAAGGCCCACACCCTGACCAGCCTTGTGCAGTGACTGCTGGAGGCCCTGCCCCTGTCCTTACAGCTTCGCGCAGCCTGCACCTCTGCTGGAACTCCTCAACACTCTCACCCCAAAGTGCTTCTGCTCCTTCCTTCCCAGGAGCCACTAGGTAAAGATCCCTGCCCCCCCCCACACACACCTGCTCTCCCCCAAGCCCTGGGGTGCTGCCCCCGCTGGCTTCAGGGGGCTGTCTGGCACTCCCTGGGCCCCACGCCTGCTCCTGTGGGGCTGGAGGGAGGGAGGGCCCCCTGCAGAGCGGCCGCATGCTGGGGGTCCTCCCCCGCCCACCTGGCCCGCGTGCTGGGGGTCTTCCCCGGCCCACCTGGCCCGCGTGCTGGGAGTCCTCCCGGCCCACCTGGCCCGCGTGCTGGGAGTCCTCCCGGCCCACCTGGCCGTGTGCTGGGGGTCCTCCCGGCCCACCTGGCCTGCGTGCTGGGAGTCCTCCCGGCCCACCTGGCCTGCAGCTCCACTTTCTCTGCATCCCATTGGCCCTGCAGCTGCAGCGTCTCCTGGACCTGGTCTCGCAGCCTCTGCTCCAGGGCGCTTCTTGTGCTGCTGGCCGCCAGCCGTAGGTTGGAGTCGAGGCTGCAGCAGGCTGCGTGCACACGCCGGGCTGTCCTGGCAGCATCTACCTGCAGGTCTGCGAGGCCCCTGGAGACAAAGGCCACCCGCAGAGGAGCCTCAGGGCCTGGGCAGGCTCTGGGCCAGGAGCTGCAGCCGGGGTGGGAACGGCAGACCAGATCACCTGGCCACTGGCCGTCCTCAGGGAAACCCCACAGCTGTGACAGAACAGCAAGGTTGAGGCCAGGGCAGGGCCACTGGGGCTGAGGCCAGGCCCCAGGGCAGCCTGCAGCAAGACCTTGGCCCTCGGGCTTAGTCTCCTTGTGTACAAAGGACGATGAGAAGTACCTCAAGGACCATCGCGTGGCCCAGGACAGGCCCTTATGAGGTGCCAGCAAGAACTGGCCAGACCCACGAAGCTCTGTGCAGTCAGGAGTCTCCCTCTGGCCAGGCCACCTGCCCTGCAGCCTCCCCCACTGGCCACTCTCCGCCCACCCAGCCCAGGCCTTGACAGTTGTACCAGTGGGAGAGTCCCATCCCCCTGCTCAGGAGTGGCCTGGGCACAATGGACTTACCTCTCCGTGGCCGCCCGCAGCTGGGTCATGTATCCCCGGAGCTCTGAGGCCTGTCTCCACAGAAGGAGGAGATCCCATGGCTGCCCAGGGCCCACCTGCTGGGTCTGCAAGCCAAAGGCCATGTCCACTGCAGATTGGGGCCCCAACCCCTCCTGTCCACTCTCCTCCAAGGGTTATACTAAGCCGCCCCGTGGAGGCTGGAAGTAGGGCTGGCATCAACTACCAGGTCCCAAGCTCCCCATGTCCTACAGGCAAGTGAGTCCTGAGCTCCCCGCCCCCGCCTGGGGACGACGCAGACAAGGAGCACTCCAGGGCGGCCCAGGGAAGGTCCAGGGGAGGGGAGCGTGGTCCCACGGAGGAAGCTGTGTCCAGGACAGCGCAAGCCTCCCTGCTGGCTGAGGCTCTTCTGGCACTCAGACCTGTTCCCAGCTCGAGGGAAGAGGTCAGGTGCAGGCCCAGTGCCCGGGAATGCAGGGAACAGGGTGAGCCAGCTCCACCCAGGGGCCCACGGTGTGGCAGGACGATTGGGGAGGACATGGAGAGCAGGCTGCCGCAGGGCTGTGTGCGCCCAGAGGCTCCACCTCACGGCAGTGCAGCTGGAGCCCAGGTGGCTCCTAGAGTCCCCACGTCATCTCTGTGTCCTGTGCCCTGCTGCCTCTGGCAAGATGCCCTCCAGAACCCGCAGGTCCCCAGGCCCAGGGCCTGGCCTCATGCCTGCCCTGCTGGATTGGCCCCACCTGGCACTCTCAGGGAGCTCTCAGGAGGCTGCACCACCCCCGGCTGGACGCCGCGTCCGAGCCCCTGCCCTCGAGAGCCCAGGACCACCTTCCCACGGTGCCTGGCCCCTAGGGGGCTCGTTGGGGCCAGGCACGTCCCACTTCTGGAGTGACCATCCAGGGCGGGGACGAGACGTCTTCCCACGGAGCCCAAGTCTGCAGCCCAGCCCCTCTCCCCGGGCAGGCTGGCTGGCCACAGTGGGAGGAAGCCTCGGGCGCGCCGTGCGTCTGGAACCAACGAGGCATTTCTTGCCAGACAGCAACAGACACATGTCCCCTGACCCAAGGGCCCCGGCCTGAGCCCAACCAGGCACTTCCAGAGTAGAGGGTGGGTGGGCTGCAGGGTGAACTGGAGCACCAGCACACGCACAGCACAGTACATACCATACACACTCATGTCACACTCACACTCACTGAGCACACACACACACTCACACACCACACACACACTCATACACTCACACACCACACACACACTGAGCGCACACACACGCTGAGCACACACACACACATTGAGCACACACACACAC
>PVHX01024601.1:0-23791 GCA_004024805.1 Geosciurus inauris | reverse complement strand
AAAAATTAGTAAGCTAGCCAGGCACAGTGGTGTACACCTGTAATCCCAGTGACTCAGGAGGCTGAGGCAGGAGGATCACAAGTTCAAAGTCAGCCTCAGCAACTTAGTGAGACACTATCCCAAAATAAAAACTGAAAAGGGCTGAAGATGTGGCTCAGTGGTTAAGTGCTCCTCAGTTCAATCCCTGGTTCCAAAAAATAAATAAGTAAGTAAGCTAAGGACTGGAGATATAGTCTCAGTGGTAGAGTACTTGCCTAGCAATGTGAAACCCTGGGTACAATTCACAATACCAAAAAAAAAAAAAAAAAAAAAACTCTCAATTCCAGGCATAGTGGCATGTTCCTATAATCCCAGTGACTCAGGAGGCTGAAGCAAGATCAAAAATTTGAGCCAGCCTTGGCAAGTTTAAGGCCAACCTGGGCAACTTAGCAAGACCCCATCTCAAAAATTGCTAGGGATGTAGTTCAGTGGTTAAGCTCTCCTGGGTTCAATCCTCAGTATCAAATAAAGTAAGCTAAAGTGAAGAAAAAATAAAGCATGTAGAAACATGGAAAATATTTTGATATAATTTTTAAAGCAAATTAAAATTGCATTTGTACTGTAATTATAACCATGTAAAACTATGTACCTATTTGGAACAAAAAAAAGGAACCTTAAAAAAATGAAAACAGTTGCTCACATTCCTTTGGGGAAAGAAAATGAGTGTTCCTTTCTTGTCTTTGCTATCTCCTAGAGCACCAGAAGTGCCTGGACAAACTCCTCAATAACTGCCTACTGAGCTGTACCATGCAAGAGCTAATTGGCTTGTATATTACCATGGAGGAGTACTTCATGCGGGAGACTGTCAATAAGGTAGGACAAAGGACAAATCTACAGCATATGGGGCTGCTTGTCCCAAGAAGCCAAGCTAAAGGAAATAGCTAAGACCTGTCATATTTCTTGGTCCTACTTTTTTTTTTTTTGGGTACTGGGGATTGAAGCCAGGGGCACTTAACCTCTGAGCCACATCCTCAGTCCTTTTTTGTATTTTATTTAAAGATAGGGTCTCGCAGAGTTGCTGAGGTTGGCATTGAACTTGCATTGGTCCTGCTTTAAGAATGATTTTACATGTGGACTGGGTGGCACTGCTTTGTATGGTAAGCGGGTATCTTTTTGGATATTCTTAACATACTCTTGTCATGACTCTTCATATACTCAGTTGGGACTTCTTTCCCAAGGAATACAAAAGAACAGCTCAGCTCCCCAGGGAGCCTGCTTGTTCCCAACCTTCCTGGAGGTTTGTGGGTGAGGAGCCTTGGGGGAGATATCCTATGTCTGATATCCTAAGTCATGAATGTTACCAAGACGAAGGCCCTCAACATTAAATTTCCTGATGTTATGATCAATGTAGCTAGATATTTTGACAAGCTGTGACAAGACTATGCCACATTACACTGTGTGCAGTGGCACATGCCTATAATCCTAGCAGCTTGGGAGGAGGGTGAGACAAGAGGATCTTGAGTTCAAAGCCAGCCTCAGCAACTTAGTGAGGCCCTAACTAACTCAGTGAGACCCTGTCTCTAAATAAAAATACAAAAAACAGGCTGGGGATGTGGCTCAGTGGTTAAGTACCCCCAAGTTCAATCCCAGGTATCAAAAAAATAAAAGAATATGTCATATTTTGAGAAACATGGACAAAATATAGAAAAGGGAGTGAAGCCAGACATGACATGCAGAACTGGGATACTCACTGGGTGCTTTGCCTTTTGGGTAGGCTGTGGCTCTTGACACCTATGAGAAGGGTCAGTTGACATCCAGCATGGTAGATGACGTCTTCTACATTGTTAAGAAGTGCATTGGGCGGGCTCTGTCCAGTTCCAGCATCGACTGTCTCTGTGCCATGATCAACCTTGCCACCACAGAACTAGAGGCTGACTTCAGGTAGGTTGACTCTTTCTCCTTGTCAGGCACAAAGGTCCTAGTAGTGGTTGATTCCCAGGCCCATTTGTTTCTTAATTTTCTTTAGGATTCTAGTTCAGATCTGTATAAGATATAAGCTCCTATGCTTCACACAGCATCCTTGGTTCCCAGCAGATGCCCATCAACCAGGTACCTTACATGCAAATTTCTGTTCCCTTCACTGGGATGAGGGGGTCGTTGGCCTCAAACCTAGGAAGGAAAAGACATGCTTCAGATGAAAACAGTAGTTATAATAATGGTCATAGTTACTATTTCTGTAAGCCAGGCACTGCTAATTCCTTGCTCTTTTTTAGTTCTAGTAACAACCCTATGAGGTAAGAACTATTAGCTGTATTCCGTAGATGTGGAAACTGGGGCTTAGCGAGATTCTACACTTTGTCAAAGATGACCCACCCCATAAGTGATGGAGTAGAGTCCAGAACTGATTCAAAACCTTTCCTCTCAACTCCTACATGGTACTGCCTTTTACTAAGCTGTACTGCCTCGTCTTTGTTGGAGTTCAGTAGTGATAAGTAAAAACCTCATAAGAAGTAAATTGGCTAAAGGGACAACTACGATGACATCACCAATACTATTGTAGAATTGACAACGTAGCCACTGACCAGAAGCTGGATCCTTCCTTCCACTTCCCCCAATTCTGTTACTCAATAAACTGTTATTGTTACTCAGTAAATCATCATAAAAAAAAAAGTCCAGTCTCCTCTGTATATTTTTGTATCCTTGAGGGAGTGTTGGTTACTTCCATACCCTGGCTCCTAAGGTCTCCTACAGTTGTTTACAGGATTGGTTATCTCCCCCAAATAGTAAATAGTGCCACTGGATTAGGGTCATAGACACTTCAGTCCTACTGTCTTGGAGGCCAGGTTGAGCACTGTCACTCCCCATATGCCTTTCTGACCCCCCAGGGATGTTCTGTGTAACAAGCTGCGGATGGGCTTCCCAGCCACCACCTTACAGGACATCCAGCGTGGGGTGACAAGTGCTGTGAACATCATGCACAGCAGCCTCCAACAAGGCAAATTTGACACAAAAGGCATCGAGAGCACTGATGAGGCCAAGCTGTCCTTTCTGGTAAGTGAACAAAAGATTGGGAGCTGGGTCAATTTTTGTTTTTGTTTTTTTTTTTTTGGTACCAGGGATTGAACTTAGGGGCACTCGACCACTGAGTCACATCCCCAGCCCTACTTTGTGTTTTATGTAGAGACAGGGTCTCACTGAGTTGCTTAGCACCTCGCCCTTGCTAAGGCTGGCTTTGAATTTGCAATTCTTTTGTCTCAGCCTCCCAAAGTGCTGGGATTACAAGCGTGAACCACCACGCCTGGTGTCAGTTTTGAGAGGTTAAATTGTGACCTCTAAACCATAGTATAAAAAGGCCTCAAGGTGAAGACTTTGCCTTCAGTATCTGTACAGAAAGATATTCTTATCCAGGGACCTATTCTGAGCTGCCTGAGCCCAAGATGCACTTTTTTTTGAGCAGAGAGGGAGTGCTGGGGATTGAACCCAAGGCTTCACACATGCTGGGCAAGCACCCTACCACTGAGCCACACCCTCAGCCTAGATATGCCCTTTTTCCTGCTGGAAGACTGGGCTCCTCAGCTCTCCTGAATGCTTATTCCCAAGACCTCTGCCTGGCTCTTCAGGGGTCCCACTGGGTGCCCAGCTTGGTGTGCATCTGCCACAAAACTTTTAACATCTGCCAGGCCTCCAGACTTCTCTCAAGGAGAGGCCCACAAAAGGGATAGGTACTAATGCTTTAGGCTACCAAGACTGCTTTTCTAACAACTTCCTCTGGAAAGGTGGCCCTGTTATAGCCCTTAACTGCTTAGAATGAATGACAGATACAATTGAAACAATGAGTATTACCAGTGTCATGACAGCTGAAAAAAGAAGCATGGAAGAATGAAAGGATTTATAGAGGGTAACAGCCAGTTCATGGAAGACACCGGTAACTCAGGACTCTGAAGCTCATGATCAGGCCTCTCTGGCACATGCCTTTTAGCCTAAGTGGGAACAGCACTGTCACAAGTGCATTGTGTTCCATCCATCCTTAACATTGGCTAGATTCTGAGTCTTGGCTTCTGAAGCTCAGAGACTGAAGGAAATATCCAAGAGCAAAGCTCTCCAGCAACAGTCCATAGATGGGGATGGATGCAAAATTGTGTACATACATTTTTCTAGAAGTAAGGTCCTTAGTCTATATCTGATTTTAAAGGGGTCTATGACCCCAAAAGAATTCAAAGCTGTTGCTTTTACAGACAGAAGCCCTAACTTTCTAAAATCTACCTTGCCCCTGTACAGGAGAACCACATTATCAGTCCATCAGACTGGTTAGTGTAAAGACTGTTTGCGCAGCCCCACTCACTCTTGTCATTGAAAGTATTTTCCCTGCACATGAGTTCTGTTAATCTAGGATGTTGTGGTTGTTGCCAGAAAAGAGGATAACTCCAAGAAATTGTTACCTGTGCAATATGGTACCTTTGGAGAACTTTGCCAAAATTTCTAGCCACCAGCAATCTGAACTGACTTAATTTCTTGTTTTGTTTTTTGTTTCTCTTTGTTTTTTTTTTTTTTTCACAGAACTTAATTTCATTCATTTCTATGTGCAGAAGCTTTCACTATTTTTTTGCTACCTACCACATAAAAGCTAGATATCTTTACCTGGTCATCTATTTAAGTCCTCCCAAATCTAACCCATTCTGACATTCCAGTCCTGTTTCCCACCACTTGACTACATACATCCTTAAGGCTGACCAGTTAAGCCTTCACTCATTCCTTGCTCTATGAGGACCTCCCATTCAGAAAGCTTTGCTGGAGGATCCAGAAGATAAGGCCAAAAGGAAATGGTGGTGCTTAATGCTTGGTGACAAATTTCTAGTTTTTCTTATGCCAAACACTTAAAACTGTCATCACTCCCACCACAGAGCCTACCTTCTGTGTCACTTTCATTCATTTGGCTGTCAGAATGAATTCCCCAACTAATGACATACCATTTTTCATGAGCAGGATAAGCCCAGTGAGCCCATGCTTACAAGGATCGTCAGTACAAGGGAAACTGAAGTCAATACCATCTGAATTCAAATCCATTTTCTCTTTATGGTAGTTATTTTTGGTGTACTTAAATGCCTTGGAAACATTTATTTGTGGTCTTCATCCTTCAGCTATCATGACAGTGCAGTTATTTCTCTGGAAACTTATGATGTAAGCATGTTTGTGTTGTGGCATCTTTGGCCTTATTCCTCCATACCCAGAGTGGCCTAAGCAGCACTGTCAACAGTGTGATTCTCCAGTATTGAATGCAAGAAGCCAGCACAGGAAGGAGTCAGAGGAAGGAATTCCCAATCTCAATCCCTGGAGTTCTGACATTCTCCTTTTACCTTGAAATTCTTAAGTTCCTGACTCATAGCTCCTCCCTACTCTGCCCTCCTGGCCATGCCAGCAGCACACTAGTCCAGTGACATCAGGACCTCTCAAACTGCTCCCACTCACAACCTCTAGAATAGTATTTGCAGACCACATCTATGCTCATGTGGCATTCAGCTATCTGTGTCTCCTTCCTTCCATCCTTCCTTTCTTTTATAGTACTAGAAATTGAATCTAGGGTCTTACATATACTAGGCAAGTACCTCTGAGCTACATCCCTAGCCCTTTTGTGTGTGTGTGTGTGTGTGTGTGTGTGTGTGTGTGTGTGTGTGTATGGTGCTGGGAATCGAACCCAGGGCCTTGTGTATACGAGACAAGCACTCTACCAATTGAGCTATATTCCCAGCCCCTTTTTTTAAATTTTGAGACAAGGTTCTGCTAAGTTCTTTAGGCTATCCTTAAACTTTCGGTCCTCCTACCTCAGCCTCCCAAGTAGCTGGGATTATACCCAGCTGCATTCACTTTTCTCTGAAGAATCCTCAGTGCCATCCACTGACCACAGAACAAAGGACCAGCTATTCAGCACAGCACTGAAAGTCCTAGTCAGACCTCACCCACCCCTGCAGATCTGTGTTTTGTTACTCCCTGTGTGTGTCTGTGAACTGACTCTGTTGGTCTCCCAAATATTTCAGAGTTTTTCTGCCATTCTACATTTTCTTACCTCTTTTCCACAGTGCATTCTTTCATTTACTAATTCAACAACTGATTGATAAACTTCTGTATGTCAGGCACTGTCCTGGGTTCTAGAGCTGAGAGCTGCCCAACATATAGCCACTAGTTGCAAGTAGCTATTTAAATTTACATTTAAAACTAAAAATAAACAAACAAATTTACATTTAATCTGGGTGTAATGGCAGATGCCTGTGATCTTGGTGACTCAGGCAAAGCAGGAGGACTGCAAGTTCAAAGCCATTCTGAGCAATTTAGTGACACTGTCTCTCTCTTTTTTTTTTTTTTTGGTATCAGGGATTGAACTCAGGGGCATTCGACCACTGAGCCACATCCCCAGCCCTATTTTGTGTTTTATGTAGAGACAGGGTCTCACTGAGTTGCTTAGTGCCTCGCCATTGCTGAGGCTGGCTTTGAACTCACGATTCTCCTGTCTCAGCCTCCCTAAGTGCTGGGATTACAGGCGTGTGCCACCACGCCCGGTGACACTGTCTCAAAAGATAAAAAAGTCTGGGGATATACCTCAGTGGTAGAGCATCTCTGGGTTCAATCCTCAGTACTGCAAAAATTAGTAAATAAATAAATAAATTTTAAAACTTTAAAGTTACATTTAAAGATCCAGTCTGTAAGTCATTTCAAGTGCTCAGTAACCACAGATACTAGGAGCTGGTGTACTAGACAGTGCAGATTTAGAATCTCTCCATTATCAAGAAGTCAAATAGTGCTATACTAGAGATATAGTGGTGGTGAAAACAGGCTAGATCCTGCCTTCATGGACCTCATTCTAGTGGAAAAGGCAGATAAGAAACATATAAACGAGATAATATCAAAAAACTATGTACCCCTGAGAAAATATCAGTGGGCTAGAGAATGTAGCTGAGTGGTAGAGAGCTTATCTAACATGTATGAGGCCCTGGTTTCAATCCCTAGCAAAACACACCAAATAGAACAGTGAGCTGGAGAGAGGCTGATGGGGTGCAGAAGTGTACTCACCCTCATCCCCTTTCAGAACCATTTCAGACTTGCAAGTTCAACTCAGCCACCAACTCTGCCACAGAGCCTTCCTTGAATTCTGCAGACCAAAGCAGTTTTGCTTTCCTCTATGTGGCTGTAGTAGTTTGTGCCTTGATTATCACTTTTGTCACATGGTACTCCTAGTCTCTAAGGCAGGTGAGTAATGAAAGGAGGAGCTCTTGGCTCAGAGTGGAGACCCTTGAGCCAAGAGCTCCCTTCTAATCCTGGTTCCAACCAAGTGGCCTTGTCACTTTTTTTTTTTTTTTTTTTTTGGTACCAGGGCTTGAACTCAGGGGCACTGAGCCACACATCCCCAGCACCTTTTTGTATTTTATTTAGAAACAGGGTCTCACTGAGTTGCTTGGAGCCTCACTATAGTTGCTGAGGCTGGCTTTGAACTTGTGATCCTCCTGCCTCAGCCTCCTGAGACACTAGGATTACAGGCATGCACCACTGTGCCCAGCCAGCCTCATCAACTCTTGAGTTTCTGTCATTACACCTATTTTATTTTCTTCATGGTATTTATCACCACCTGACATTATATAATACATATATTTGTTTACTACCAGATTTCCCTTTAAGAATGTCAACTTGGGTTGGGTGCAGTGGCGCACTCCTTTAATCCCACCACTTTGGGAGGCTGAGACAGGAGAATCGCAAGTTCAAAGCCAGCCTCAGCAAGGGCGAGGTGCAAAGCAACTCGGTGAAACCCTGTCTCTACATAAAACACAAAATAGGGTTGGGGATGTGGCTCACTGGTCTAGTGCCCCTGAGTTCAATCCCTGGTACCAAAAAAAAGAAAGAATGTAAACCTGGGCTGGAGCTAGGGCTCAGTGGTACAGCACTTGCCTACCAGCATGTGTAAGGCACTAGATTCAATCCTCAGCACCACATATAAATAAAATAAATAAAGGTAATAAAATAAATAAAATTTTTTTTAAAAAAATTTTTTTTAAAGGATGTCAACTCTATGGTAGAGAGTGGTGATGTGTTGTGTGTGTGCATGCATGCACACTGGGAATTGAACCCAGGCCTCACACATTCTGAGCATACACTCTACCACTGAGCTTTCCTCTGCCCTGAGCAGGTGGATTTTGTCTATTTGGTAAACTGCTTTCTCCCAAATGTCTGGAATAGTGCCTGGCCCATAGCAAGTGCTCAGTAAATATTTACTGGTCGATGCCAGCTGACCTTGATGAACCATTTTACCTTCTGAGGAGTCTCATTTCCTGCTCCTATAAACAGGGCTTGATAATACTTTGAGGCGGGTATTCAGTAAGGGTAGTGAGATAATAGATGAGAAAATGCCTACTGGGTAGCAGGCTCTGTGGGAGCTCTTGTTTAATGAATGTCAGACATTACATCCCTAGCCCAGGATTGCCAATTTGGAGGCCAGGACTTATCCCAGACTTGTGTGCTTGAGTCATTTCTGTTCTGTAAGTAACATGGAGCAAAAATATCTGGAAACTGGGCTCTCTACCTCTACAGTCCTGATGCTTTGCTGTCTTGGCATCAGGCACAGGAGAAAGGGTAAGCCTGGCTCACCATTCTACCCAGTCCAAGACCTAATCATCCTACCTAATGACAGTGATGCAGGTTTTCCTTAGCATGAGTCTGAACTCTAGCAGCCCTCTCTGAGCCTCAAGGAATATAACTGTCAATCAGTCTGGCGTTGGTAGGCAGCAAGCCCAGTGAACAGGAGGACCTCATGTTTTTTCTTCTTCATCTCCCAGGTGACTCTGAACAATGTGGAAGTGTGCAGTGAAAACATCTCCACTCTGAAGAAGACTCTGGAGGTACAAGGGAAATTGCCTATCAGCTTTTAGCAGCTGTGGCTTGCCATTTTGAGAACAAACCCTATATTCATCCTGGTGGGGACTAGAACATTCTCGCACATGGAGCCATACTTAGGGGGATTCATTAGTGATTGTCATGATAACAAGACATCTGTGGACCATGGGGAAAGTTTCAGCCACGAGTTGGAAGACTAGAATTCAGACTAGATCTTCCAGCACATATTTGGCATATAACCTTAGCCAAGTTCCTTAACTCTGAGCCTCAGTTTTCTGAGCCTTAGTTTTCTCATCTGTGAAATGAGGTACAGATCTCTACCCTATCCTATTTGGGGTTTTTTGGGTGGCCTAATGAAAAACAGGGTGAAAACACGTTACAAAAAAGCGCACTATTTTTATGGCAAAGTTCTCTGTGGATATGACATTAGATAAGGATCCCCAAACCCTGTTCAAAGCTAGTAGCTGGGTTCTTGTTTGTTTACTTTTTTAGTTGCTGTTATTTTAAAGACAGGCAGCAGAGTAGAAATTGCATGGGCTTTGAAGTCGGGTACTGTGGAGTTCAAATCTCCACTTGACCTCTGACCAGTTGTGTGGCCTTAGGCAAGTTCTGTGACCTTTCTGAGCCTCAGTCTACTCACTTTTTATATTTTTATTGATTTATTTATTGATTTATTTAGTAGTTGATGGACAGCATGCCTTTATTTTATTTAGTTTTATGTGGTGCTAAGGATCAAACCCAGGGCCTCACATGTGCTAGGCAAGCACTCTACCACTGAGCTATACCCCCAGCTCCAGTCTCCTCACTTTTAAAGCAGGAATCATAACTTCTTCTCCACAGGAAGGTTATAGTCAAATGAATACAATAATATAAGACCCTGGTACAGAAGTGGCATTCAGTGGTACTTATTAATTATAACAACAGTTAAATTTAACAGCTGATGGGGTGGTGCATGCCTGTAATCCCAGTCCCTTGAAAGGCTGAGGAAGGAGGATCAAAAGTTCAAAGCCACCCTCAGCAACTAAGTGAGGCCCTAAGTAATTTAAGAGACCCTGTCTCAAAATAAAAAATAAAAAGGGGTGGGGATGTGGCTAGTGATAAAGCACCTCTGGGTTCAATCCCTAGTACAAACAAAACAAAACAAAAATAAGAGCATGGTGGGCTGGGGTTGTGGCTCAGTGGTAGAGCCACTGAGCCAGCTGTTAAATTTAACTGTTGTTATAATTAATTACACATGCTTGCCTAGCATGTGTAAGGCACTGGGTTCGATTCTCAGCACCACATATAAATAAATGAATAAAATAAAGGTCCACCAACACCTAAAAAACAAAAATTTTAAAAAAAGAAATAAAATATTTAAAAAATAAATAAGAGCATGGATCAATCTGTTAAATACTAAGAAATGAAGTGCCCAATTTTTTCCCACTCCTAGACTCAGCCTCTGGGAAAGGAAGGACGCTAGGGTCCTGCCTCCAGTGGGCATTGCTACAGAGGCAGAGACTTTGCAACAGAGGCAAAGGGCTGCTTGCACAAGCTGTTGTGAAGTGGGGGCTACGTAGACCAAGGAAAAAGAGGCTGGAACCAGCACACAGGCCTAGTAGCTAACAGAGTTCCTGAGCTCAGAACATGGAGATATGGACTAAGTTAGGAATTTACCCAAGAAGGCGCTCAAATGGAATAAAATAAGGTGATGTTCACAGAATGCCAATAACATTTGTGTTTCTTATGTCCTATGTATTTAACAAGGAGGCTTTCATCATTGTTTTTAAGTCATGGCACTTTAGATTATATTCCTAATATCATCCTGTTTGGGTTTTTTGTTGTTGTTGTTTTGTTTTGTTTTTATTTATTTATTTTTTTTAAAATATTTTTTTAGTTGTAGATGAACACAATATCTTTATTTATTTTTATGTGGTGCTGAGGATCGAACCCAGAGCCTCACGCATGCGAGGCAAGCGCTCTACCATTGAGCCACAATCCCAGCCCCTTGTTTTTATTTTTGTTAATGGAGATTTAACCCAGGGGCACTTTACCACTGAGCTACATCCCCAGCCCTTTTTTGTTTTTTATTTTGAGACAGTCTCACTAAGTTGCTGAGGCTGGCCTTCAACTTGCAATCCTCCTGCCTCAGCCTCCCCAGCCACTAGTATTACAGTCAGGGCACTATGGCACACGCCTGGCTTCATTCTTATGAGTCTGTTGGATTTTGAAGTAAAATTTTAGGAAATGTTAGCTATTCATAACTGAACCAGTAGAATTAGCCAAATGAAAGAAAAGGGGGATAGCAAAAAACAGGAGAATTCCCATAAATTAGACTTGCATTTCAAAGACACTTTTTCTCAGCCTCATCAGCAGCAGCCTTTTGTAATAGGGAGATCCCATGGCCTGATATCCACTTCCAGATGAGGTAAACAGGCTAGTTAGAGGCTGAGTGGGAGCTGCTATGGGAGCTGGGTCTGCTGCCTAATAGACCAGTCCCTTTGCAGCTCTCCACACTGCTTCTGCTGTAGCCAAAACAGCAGACTGTCTAAGGACTCCTGCAAGAAATGTAGGCTGCTCCTGGCAACCCAAAATACCATGAGCGGGACCCCTGTGGAGTTCTCTACACCTGGGCTATAGTGCAGTGATTAGGAACAAACACCCTTGAGCTGCAGTTACTGGGCTACAATCCTAGCTCCACAACCTACTGCTATGGTTTTGGTAAGTTATTAAATTCTCTATGCCTTAGTTAAACCTTAGTTATGAACATAATTATTTCACTTTGACAGTCAGACATAAATGTTGAAGAGGTAAAAACTACAGTAATAACATCGTCAGCCAGGTATAGTGACACATGCCTATGATCTCAGCCACTCAGGAGGCTGAGACAGGAGAATCAAAAGTTTGAGGCCGGCCTCAACAACTTAGCAAGGCCCTTGCTGGGGGTGTAGCTTAATGGTACACTAGGTTCAACCCTCAGCACCACATAAAAGTAAATAAAGGTATTCTGTCCATCTACAAGTAAAAATATTTAATAACAATAAGAAGAAAACCTAGCTGGGCGGGGTGGTGCAAGCCTGTAATCCCAGCACTTAGGGAGGCTGAGACAGGAGAATCGCAAATTCAAAGCCAGCCTCAGCAAGGGCGAGGCGCTAAGCAACTCAGTGAGACCCTGTCTCTACATAAAACACAAAATAGGGCTGGGGATGTGGCTTAGTGGTCAAGTGCCCCTGAGTTCAATCTCCAGTACCAAAAAAAAAGAAGAAGAAAACCTGTGTCAAAAGAAAAAGGGGGGGCTGGGGTTATGGCGCAGTGGTAGCATGCTCGCCTAGCACACGTGAGGTACTGGGTTCGATCCTCAGCACCACATAAAAATAAAATAAAGATATTCTGTCCACCTACAACTGAAAAAATAAATATTTTTAAAAAAAAGAAAAGAAAAAGGGCTAGAAATGTCACTTAAGGGTAAAGGGTCCCATGGTTTCAATTCCCAGTACCACAAAATAATAATACTGAGTGTCTCCTTAGTGCTTACTGTGCACCAGGCACTTTATGTATCATCTCATACAATTCACAATCACCAAGGGAACAGGAATCTGTATTCTTGTTTTATAGACAGGGAAATTAAAGCTCAGAAACTTTAAATCATTTGCCCAAGGTCACTCAACAAATACATAGCTGACCCAGGACTTGAACCTCAAAATGTCTGGCTGTAAAGGTATATAAAAATTTCTGGCATGTTTCTTCTTCACCTCCACTGATACCTCCCATCCCCCCATATTATAGTAGGAAGTAGGAGCCAAGTGGAGAGCCACCAGAATTCAGATTTTTTTGAAGGCCACAAGAGCTCTTGCCTAGAATAGGTCAAAACTGCTCGTAGAGAAGGCTGGAGGAGCCAGGTATAGTGGCTCATACCTATAACCCAGCAACTCGGGAGGCTAAGGCAGGAGGATCACGAGATTAAGACCAGCCTCAGCAACTTAGTGAGACCCTGAGCAACTTAGTAAGACCCTGTCTCAAAATTTTAAAAAGGGCTAGGGATATAGCTCAGTATAAAGCTCCCCTGAGTTAAATCCTCAGTGCCTGCCTCCACCCCCCCCCCCCAAAAAAAAAAGGCTGGAGGAGGGGAGATAGCTGGTTGCATATTGGCCTCCTCTGCCCTTCCTCACATTTCCATTCCCATGGCATAGGCATGCTTAGTAGTCTAAAGCTGTGTTCTCCCCTAGAGTGACTGCACCAAGCTGTTTAGCCAGGGCATTGGAGGCGAGCAGGCCCAGGCCAAGTTTGACAGCTGCCTTTCTGACTTGGCTGCTGTGTCCAACAAATTCCGAGACCTTTTGCAGGTAAGCCCCAGGTTGAGCTGCTGTGTGAATCCTGTACCTGAACACTTCTCTGAGAAGACTTACCGGGCTTACTGTGAATTCCACTGTGCAAGGAAACAGGAAGAAGGGTGAGGGAGTAGCATGCGAGCCACTGAGGTTATATGAATCCCTGACTAAAGGCTCCACTAGTTTTTCAGCAATGCAGTTGTTACATTGACAAGCCAGGTCTGGTCTTCTAGAATCTCTACTTGGTACCTCAGAAAGATGCTCAGATTAACCAAAAGGTTACTCTGACTAACTGTTTGACCTTAGTCATAGGTGCTGCCAAGAACCAGACACTATGAAATCTCCTTTTGAGAATTTACTAGAACAACCTCAGGACTTCGTCCTGGACCTGAATCTGCACAGATCTGGAAAAGGACATTTTGTTCCTGCATCCTTATATAAGCATGATCTCCACTCTGCTTCCCATAGAGTCTGTAGAGATCCTCAGAGCTGCAAGAGTACCCTGCAGTTGAGGGAGGGATGGAAGAAAATGGGAAGGGGTTTGACATGTGTGCCTGATGTGTCTCTGCCCTATCATTGTGTAGGAAGGGCTGACGGAGCTCAACAGCACAGCAGTCAAACCACAGGTGCAGCCTTGGATCAACACCTTTCTCTCTGTCTCCCACAACATCGAGGAGGTCAGACTGAACACTGCAGTCCAGGAGCCCAGGCTTACCCCTCCCCCACCCCCAATGGGAGAGCTGTGGAACCATCTGAGCACACTAGACCTTACCTGTGCTGCCCAGCTGCCTCCCTCTCAAAGACTGGTTCCTCCCAAGAAACAGCTTGTTATTGCATCAGAGAGACATGTGAAGGGAGTTTCCCTGGACCAGACATTTCTTTTTATTGAGGCTTTTTTTGCCCTACCTCTTATAGACTTAGGGAGTCTTTTTCCCCTAGCCTAGTGATCTTGCCACAGTCTATCATTGCCCCACAGCCCAGGGCTCTTCACTGGCTAGAGGTGTGATGCAGCAGTTCTGCCAACCTGGGAGACAAGTTGGTTCTGAACTGGAGGAGTCAGAAGCTACAGAGAGGAAGGACCTCTTACATTGTTTTGTTTTTTGGGTGTTGGGGATTGAACTCAGGGGCACTCAACCACTGAGCAACATCCCCAGCTCTATTTTGTATTTTGTTTAGAGACAGGGTCTCACTGAGTTGCTTAGCGCCTCACTTTTGCTGAGGCTGGCTTTGAACTCATAATCCTCCTGCCTCAGCCTCCCGAGCCACTGAGATTATAGGCATGTCCCCCACCTCCATGCCCAGCTCTTACATTGTTTGCATAGAGAAGTAAAGAAGGGGTGGGAGTATGTGGTACTTCTTAGAAAAAGGCCCATGTTGACCCCCTTGCTTTGTGACAATAGGAAGAATTCAATGACTATGAGGCCAATGACCCTTGGGTACAACAGTTCATCCTTAACCTAGAACAGCAAATGGCAGAGTTCAAGGTGAGTGGGGGCTTAGGGAACTACCCATCTCCGCCCACACCAGCAGCTTGTGGCTGATCACACCTGCTGCAAACTCTGAAAGCCCTTCTGAACCCCCGCCTTGGAAACACTCCCCCATGGTTTTATGTAATTGTCCCCTTCTCCTGAAGACTCCAATGAGAGGCAGAGGGGCTAGGTAGAACTCCACTGATACCACATCTCTGTGCAGGCCAGCCTGTCTCCAGTCATCTATGATAGCCTGACCGGCCTCATGACCAGCCTTGTTGCTGTGGAATTGGAGAAAGTGGTGCTGAAATCCACCTTTAACCGGGTAAGGTCAAGGGAGTACAGATTCACACCTCCTGAAGAAAGCAAGTCATTGCCACCCGCAAGACTTGAATCCCCTCTGCCACCTGCAGGCCCTGCATTTCTAGGCCCAGTCCTGCCCTGGCTTCTGATGCTCTAGAGCAAATGAGCCATGCGGCAGTTAAGGCCCAGCTGGCCTTGCCTCTCAGTTTTGAGGGCAGTTGGAGACTAGTGCCGCTTGTCCACAGAGCCAGGCCTTAAACAGAGTGTTGGCTTGTATTCTCCTGCAGCTGGGAGGTCTGCAGTTTGACAAGGAGCTGAGGTCACTCATTGCCTACCTTACCACAGTGACAACCTGGACCATCAGAGACAAGTTTGCTCGGCTCTCCCAGATGGCCACAATCCTCAATTTGGAGCGGGTATGTGGAGCTTCCTCAGCCTACCCAGGAAAAAATTACTGGAAAGAGGCAAAAACAAAATTTTGGATCCCTGCCACTTCCTCATGTCTGCCAGCAGCCCAACCCTGTGGGGTACCTTCTCCTTCCTGGGTACCCTGCTTTGCCCTTGGCGGAGCCCAGGGTCTTCCCTCAGGATAGCCTCAACCTTGCTAAGTGGTTTGTTTTTCCCCGCAGGTGACCGAGATCCTGGATTACTGGGGTGCCAACTCTGGCCCATTGACGTGGCGCCTCACCCCTGCTGAAGTGCGCCAGGTGCTGGCTCTGCGCATAGACTTCCGCAGTGAGGACATCAAAAGGCTACGCCTATAGCTGTCAGAGCAAGCCCAGCCAGCCCATCACACTTCAAGGACTGGTTCCTTAGTAGCCATAGCCGAAGAGCGATGTGAGGCTGTCAGGTTTCCAGGAGCTCTTGACAGCTCAGGACCATTCAACTGTGGACAGCAGGAAAACAAGGCCTGGACTTGCTCCATCTTTGGCCCTCAGACCTAGCTGGGTGGTGCTTTGGGAACAGCCTTTCCTCACCAAGAGAGATGGGAATAGCCAAAGCAGGCAGCATGTGGCCCAAACTAGCCTTCTGCGTGGGTGGTCATTTCTTACCCACAAATGCTGCAGCAAACATGCTGCCCCTGCCAGTCTTAGAGGACTTGGGTGCATCTGGGGACTTGGGAATTAGGTTTGACTAGAGGCTGTGATGTTTGCAAATAAACATCAGAATAAAGACACTACTAAGATACCACAGTGTGCTGCTACCAGGGAGGGCTGGCTGCTCTCAGACAGGGCAGGTCTACCAGTTGTACTGAAATGTGACGTTAAATGCCTAAGGCCTTGATGTCCTCCCACACTTAAGGCAGTACCCAGCCGCCTTCAGGACCCACATAACCACAGGAGCCCTCATTCAATCCTGTACCCTCACCCACATCTTGGACCCTCAGCTCCAGAAGCTGGATCACACCAGGGCTATCCTCCTATGGTGCCAAGAGAAGTGGGAACTGCTCCCAGCAGGAACAAGAAAGCTTTCTTAGGACAACCATGAAGGGCAAAGTAAATTTATTCCAAGATGTCCGTCTTGAGAAGCCATTGCCCACAGGCACTGGGTCCTTTGGCACTCTATAATGTTGCTGGTTAAGGCCTGAGTGGGTAGAAAATTGCTGCAGGACCCCACGGAGCCCCACCCTCAACTCACTCCCCCAGGAGAGCTAAGGAATGGGGCTTAAGCATGTCTACAACTCTAAAACAGGCCACAGGAATGATGCCTCAAAGGGCCTCTTCAGGGTTGGCCTTACCAAAGGGTTTCCCAGCCACCTAGTATAGCTGGTTGTCATCCTCTTCCTCCAGGGTCCTGCTGGAAAGAAGGCCAAGGCCTACACTGGGATATGGGATTTGTAAAGGCCACACAGGACACAGCTTAGAACCTTCCTGAATTCAGATGGAGCAGAAGCCAAGCCTCAGCTACTGTCAACCAGGATGTACAGTCATGTCCCCAAGCACTGCCTCACTCGCCCAAGTCTTGCTTCCTTTGGAAGCAGATTCAAAGAAATAAGTGGGGCATAGCAGGCTGAGATCTCCCACACAGCAGAGAGGGAAAGGAGAGGCAGCTCCAGGTGTTGTCTGCTTCAGAGGCCCAGCTTCATGGCAAGGCATCAGGAGGAGGCCTCGCTCCTTAGAAGTTGCAGGCTCAGGCCCTGAGTATCCACTTCCACCAGGTGGACACTGTAGTTGCCAAGGCCCTGGATAGGAGAGAAGGTGCTTAGAGGGCTCTGAGCAACTCTTAGGCCTTCTAGAGGCTGGACTAAGGCAGCAGGACCAGGGGGACTTGTAGATGTCACCCCTGGTGAGTTGGTAGGCTCCAGTGAGTCTCTCACCCCCACCAGCTACCAACTGACACCATGATGTACCTCAGTCTTGGCTAGCACAGCCTCCAAAGCCTCCTTTTGTCGTGGCTCCTTGGTCAACAGATAGAGAAAACCCCCACCACCTGCCCCTGCCAGGCTCTGGCCATGTACGTGGGGGGCCAGGACATCCATCATTCGCCGCACAGCCAGGGGCTCACAGCCTGGAGCCATGAGCTTCTTCTGTTCCCAATATGAGGTCAGGTACTGGCCCAGCAGAGGCAGGCTTCCTGGAGTTGGGGCAAAGAGGGGAGTGGCATGCCTAGGCCAAGACACTCAACACCCATTGGTAGAGGAAATAAAGTGTAAAGAGGTAGGATTAACCCAGTTCTATGCTGCCTGGAAACAGGAATAATAAAGCTCACAGCACAGGGCTGAGGACTAATCCACACAGAGCAACTGACATGGTGCCCACCCAGCATAGCCAGTATTCAGAAAACACTAGCCACACACTTGGAGCCCTACTTAGCTCTGACTTCCATGCAGTAGGGCTGAGCTTCTTTCCTCATTTGCTTCCTGTTAGGTGGGGCTGGAGGGCTTTTCTCATGAGGCAAGTTTTGTCCATATGGTTCCTATCTAAGTGTAAGATCCTGGAGAGGACAGAGAAGGATGCTTCCGTCCCTAGGGGCCTTCATATCTGGGACCTATGCCAAATCTGGAAAGGCCCCTAGCCTCTGAGACCCAGAGTGACAAGGCTCCTGCTCCTGGTGCTTTGACCTCCTCTGTAAACAGCACCTCACCTTGGCGGAAGGCTTCAGCACACTCCTTGGTCTGCTGCACCAGACTGTGGGCATTCTGTACCACAGCAGGCAGCCGGGCATACCAGCTCCTCAGCACATCCTGCAGATGGGGCAGAAGAGGTGATATGAGGACCTAGGCCCAGCTGTGCCTCCCTCCTCATTCCAGGCTTGGGCTCACCTGCAATAGATTCCGTGCCAGGCGGGTTTTGCCAGTGTACACCAGGAGCAAGTGGTCATTGAGCTTCTGGACAAAGCCCTCGGGCACAGTGATCTCTTCGACCTCCACCTTCAGTGGCAGCTGGGCCCGGGAATGACCCACCTTGATACCAGGCATCAGGCCACCCACCTGGTCCTGCCAACCACCACCTGCAAGCCCAGGGCGCTATCATTGTTGGAGCCTAACTGGCCCAACTTCACTATTCCAGCACAAACTCCTGACCCTGCACCCATGGCTGGGACCTGCATGGG
This sequence comes from Geosciurus inauris, assembly GCA_004024805.1. Taxonomy (NCBI): domain Eukaryota; kingdom Metazoa; phylum Chordata; class Mammalia; order Rodentia; family Sciuridae; genus Geosciurus; species Geosciurus inauris. The sequence goes on along the minus strand of PVHX01024601.1, from coordinate 5,307 downwards.
AAGACAGTTCCACCAACTCTAGCTGGGACAGGTAAGCTATTCAGCTTCTGTCCCCAAACCTGGGAGCATCCCAGTCCTAGCAAGAGAGAAGACTGCATTCCAGGACCAAGTTTGGAATTAGGGTAAAGCACATCAAAGAACGACTATAAGCAGGGCACGGTGGCGTGCACCTGTAATCCCAGCACTTTGAGAAGCTGAGACAGGAGAATCGCGAGTTCAAAGCCAGCCTCGGGCAACGGCGAGGCGCTAAGCAACTCAGTGAGACCCTGTCTCTACATAAAACACAAAATAGGGCTGGGGATGTGGCTCACTGGTCGAGTGCCCCTGAGTTCAATCTCCAGTTTTTATTTTATTTTTTTACCAAAAAAATAAAATAAAAATAGAAAATAAAAAGGGCTGGGGATGTAGCTCAGTGGCAAAGTGCCTCTGGGTTTAATTCCCAGTACCACAAATAAATAAATAAATAAATGAAAGTGGGCACATGCCATGGCACACAGCTGTAATCCCAGCAACTCAGGAGACTGAGGTGAGAGGATCACAAATTCAAGGCCAGTTTCCGCAATTTAGTGAGGTCCAAGTCAAACTAGCAAGACCCTGTCTCAAAGTAAAAAATTTAAAAGGGGCTAGGGATGTAGCTCAGTGGTAAAGCGCCCCTGAGTTCAATTGCCCATACCAACAAAAAATTTAAAAATAGTGACAACCTGAGCTGCTACTGGGATAGGCCTTTGATAACTGATAAAGGGCCTAAAAGGGTTTAACATACATAATGCAAATGGCAGGAGGCAACTAGAACTTTGTAGCTAAAACACAGTGATAGATACAACTCAAAATGTCAAAAACTTCTTAAAATGTGCCCCCCTCCTTCAGAGCACTTAGTGCAGTTTAGAATGATACACTCACTGAAGTGGTTATTGATTAATGTCCATCTTTGTTACACCTATGACTTTTGAAAGCAAAGACCATGCTTTTCCTCATTTGATCCCCAGGACCCAACACAAAGTAGATTTTCAATAAATAGCTTTCAGTTGACCAAATAAAGAATTTGAATGGCACACCCCAAAAGAAAACTGAAGCCAGGTGCGGTGGTACACGCCTGTAATCCCAGCACTTACGGGGGCTGAGACAGGAGAATCATGAGTTCAAAGCCAGCCTCAGCAACAGCGAGGTGCTAAGCAACTCAGTGAGACCCTGTCTCTACATAAAACACAAAAAGTAGGGCTGGGGATGTGGCTCAGTGTTCAAGTGCCCCTGAGTTCAATCCCTGGTACCAAAAAAAACAAAAAAGGAAACTGAAAAGGGCTCTCTATCTAATCCTTTCACTAATGACTACCTATTATGGAATATGAGTCATTTCAATAAAAGCAGGGGGCTGGGCTGCAGAGGAACAGGAGAGGACATCATAATCAGGCATCTGTATGTGTTTGTGGCAGTTTCCTTCCCGAGTCATGCTGTAAGCCAAGCCTGGGTGAAGAGAACAGCCTAGGATCTGGAACCAGACAAGTCCCTGACTGCTCTACTTCTGCATGGTTCCAAGGCAACACAGGAGCCAGGAGAGAAGCCTGGCACCATGAACATCCGATTAGATCATATCCTTGGCTGGCCCTCACTGCCCCACCATATGGCCAGGGAGCAGCAGGGGTACAGATGACCAAGAGAAAGGCAAGTTGCCAGAAGGGCAGGCTGAAGCTCTCCTTCACTCCATACTGTTTTCCCCACTGACCTGAAGGACAGTCTGGAAGTGGGAAGAGCAACAGAAACTAGCAACTGGTGCCAACAGATACCTAACACACATGAAAAGTGCAACAGACTCTGGCACTCAGTAGGTGGTCATAAGACATCAGCTCCTTCAAGGCAGAACATTCCAAGTTGAAAACAACTAGAGAATGTCAAAGTGATAAACTACAACCATTTTAAGCAGCAGCACCATTATGTGGCTGCTCGAAAATTACATGTAAACCCGGAGGATCTCCCCAAGGCCCTTTGAAAAGTCCCAGAGACTACTCCCAACCCTGGGCCAGCTCATACCTGTGGTAAGCACCTGCTCTAGGTGTAGCACTGCATGTATCAGGGCCTCAGTGCCCACCACCCGGCCTGCAGCCCTCTGCAAGGCAGCCAGAGCGGCACCTGCCAGGATGCTGCTGGTACCTGCAGGGCACAAAGGAGGGCACTGGGCATGAACCACCTCTGCCAGGCCAATCCTGCCCCACTCCTCTGCTATGCAGAGGCCAGGGAGAGGTGTTGCAAGCCAGGCTACAGAACTGTGCCAGGGTAGGTGGGCAGCAGGGAGTAAGGGCCCACTCACCAAGGCCAGAACCATGGGGCAGCTCAGACCAGGTGTGCAGCTCAAAGCCACCGCCAAAGGCATGCAGCAGTTGTTCACGCAGGGAGCACTCAGAGCGGATGTGCACAATCCCCGCACAGATAAAGGCTGCCTTCAGGAGGGCCCCTGCAGAGGAACAAGCACAAAGTAAAGAATTTGGTCTTCTGGGATACCAATCAGACATCCCACCAAACCCTGCAACTTCCCAGTCTATGATAGGGTTCATCTGTAATAGAGTTCCCAGTCTGTGATAGGGGATAAAAGCCTAGCGGCAGTGCAGGCCCCATCCTCAAGCCACAAAATGGCCTCAACCATGGGCAAGTGTATCATCTCTTTTTCCTGTGCCTGAATGTGCCTAGGCAGAGTGACTTCCAGCCCTTTCCTTTCCTTCTGGGGCTCCACAACCATATAAGCTGGGCCCCAGTAGCCTTCAGTCCTACCTGGAGAGATCTCTAGGTTCTGCCCCCATCCTGGCTGGCTGGCTGCATGTGCCATTCCCACCCACAGATGTCCTGACCTGGGGCATGGGGCTGGCAGTAATCCTGCAGGTCATCCAGGTTCCGGCACACTATCTTCACAGCCGTCTGATCCTGCTGAGGCCCCACGGCCAGCCACAACTCAGGTTCCAGGATGCGACGTGCCCTGGCCCCAATAGGCCGGCGGCCATCTACTCGCACAGCCAGGCCCAGCACTGCCCCACCATGCTCATAGGCAAGGGGTGGCGTGTCACTCCAGCCCCCTGTAGAAGTTTGACAAGCTGATCACAGAGCCTGCCAGCCTGGCCATGTGTGATTACTGTCACTCCTAACCCCAAAAGGGGCTCACCAGAGAAATCCACACGGGCTGGACACTCAGCTATCACCCACTGCCCAGGTGCTGGCAGCTCCACTGGCTCCACGGAGACAAAGTGCTGGGCTGTCATCACAGCCTGGCGGATCAGTATCTGCCCAGCCCCCTCGTAGTGGCGGGCAGCTCGCACCAATAAGGCTGGCCTGCCAGGAGGGAAGGAAGATAGTAACATGGACCTTAAGCTGGGGGCAGACTGGCCTGGGTGACCCACTTCTCTCTGGGCTTCCACCATCAAGGGCTACTTCCCTAGATGGCTAGGGTCTTATCAAAGGGTCTGAACCAGGCACAGTGGTGCACACCTGTAATCCCAGCACTTAGGGAGGCTGAGACAGGAGAATCACGAGTTCAAAGCCAGCCTCAGCAACAGCGAGGAGCTAAGCAACTCAGTGAGACCCTGTCTCTACATAAAACACAAAATAGGGCTGGGGATGTGGCTCAGTGGTCGAGTGCCCCTGAGTTCAATCCCCAGTAGCAAAAAAAAAAAAAAAAAAAGGAGGTCTAACTTATATTAGCACCCACCTGCTCAGCCATTTGTCCCGCTCCTGGGCAAGTGCCTCCACACCCCCTGCCAGGTCTCCACACTCCAGGTATGAGAAGGGCCGCATCCACTCAGGATTTGCAGCAGGCCCACTCCGTAAGCCTCCCTGGCCCTCTGCCATGCAGCTCAGTACATCCGCCACACAAGCCAGAGCACGTGCTACCACGCCAGGGTCTCCCGCCCTAGCTGCAACTGAGGATTAAGAGTTAAGGATGGGGGCTGGGGTTATGGCACAGTGGTAGTGTGCTCGCCTAGCACGCTTGAGGCACTGGGTTCGATCCTCAGCACCACATAAAAATAAAATAAAGATATTCTGTCCACCTACAACTAAAAAATAAATATTTAAAAAAAAAAAGAAAGAGTTAAGGATGAGCCGGGTCTCCACAGGCGCAAGCCTGTAATCCCCACACTTTGGGAGGCTGAAACAGGAGAATCGCGAGTTCAAAGCCAGACTCAGCAAGGGCGAGGTGCTAAGCAACTCAGTGAGACCCTGTCTCTAAATAAAACACAAAATAGGGCTGGGAATGTGGCTCAGTGGTCGAGTGCCCCTGAGTTCAATCCCCAGTACCAAAAAAAAAAAAAGAGTTAGGGATGACAGGGCTGGGGTTGTGGCTTGGTGGTAGAGTGCTTGCCTAGCATGCATGAGGCATGGGGTTCGATTCTCAGCACCACATATAAATAAATAAAATACAGGTCTATCAACAACTAAACAAATATCTTTAAAAAAAGAGTTAGGGATGACAGAGGATAGGGCTGATCTCCAACACTCTGCACCCAAAGACTACTCAATAGTCCCCAAACACTCTGGATCCCTCACCCCTACCTGTGAATGTACCCTTTCTCTGCCCAGCAAGTTCTTCTAATCTTGACAGTCCCAGCCCAAATGTGCCTCTTCACTCTGACCTAGGACACCCATAGCAGTTAAGAGCTCAGGTTAAAAGGTAAACCAACCCGAGTTCAAGTCTCAATCTCCCCAGCAACTAGTTGTGTGGGTGAGTGACTTGAACAGGGACCATTAATGTTTCACAGTTCCAGTGTTTTGTGGGACTAGGAATGAGGTGCTACCTCTGAATTTAAGGCTCTGAGCCCCTAGGAAGTATGTCAGGGGCCTCAAGAGGAGCTGCCCACATCCCACATCCTGGCACAGTATAGAACATGCAAGTTTGCTGATGCTTCAAGGACCCAGAGGCTGAGCAGCCAGGCCATAACCCTGACCAAACTCCCCACTGACAGAGATGAAGTTTCCCCAGAAACCTAAGTAAACTCTATTATGTGTCTCCACCGCTATGGAGTCGCATGGCTGCTAGTCCTGTCAGTTGAAGGCCCAGAAGGCAGGCAGGGCCAGTGACCCTGGGCTGACTCACCCTGGTCCAGCGTGGCCAGCAAGAGCCCAGGACAGCACTCGTAGACAGCAGCCCGGATCAGTGGGCAAAGGCTGAGGTCCTGCCGGGTCTCCAGCACACGCTGTGCCTTATGCAGAGCCTGGCGGAAGAACAGGTCCCGGCGGGAGCCCAGTGTAGCTGCACGGTCCAGGTGCGGCTGCAACTGCTCCCAGGACAGGCGCCAGGAGGCTCGCCAGGCCTTCACGGCCTCACCACCA
>PVHX01024600.1:0-23736 GCA_004024805.1 Geosciurus inauris | reverse complement strand
TGAATTGTGTATTTCACTGAGTGATAATTGCTACTAAAATCAACATCACATTCATTTCATGAGGTTATTTGGCAGCCATTGCCCCTGGCACCAGAGATGTGCAGAATTAAAGACTTGAGGAATGAAAGCTCCAAGGAGCTGTCAGTCAAGTGGAGGAGACTGACATGTGAGCAGATATATTATTCTGCAATGTGCCAAAAATGCTGAATATGAACAATGTAGAAATGTAGAGCAGAAGAGGATCTAGCCTGTTTCATATGAGGTTTCAGGAAGGGCTTCTCAATAGGACAGCTCAGCAGGGTTTTAGGAAATAAATGGAAGCTTACTCCGATTTGTTATGGTCCACAAAATTTGGAGGAGTACCACAAAACTGTGTCTCCTGCAGGAGGCCGGCTACCAAAATTAAGGAGAAAAGGAGGGGCTGTGTACTACACAGTCTTATGCCAGCTTCTTGTCACCAAATCCCTCATGGGTTCAGACATTCCTGTGGTGCGTAGTGGTGAGGCAGCAAGGAGGGTCAGGACTGTGATCCTAACTGACTTTCTATGCAGAGAAAGCATGGAACCAGCAGAAAAGAAGTGACTCCTTCTAAAGTCCCCCAGCCTGTCCTGAGCATGACCAGTGCCTCTGTTCATTGCCAATATTTTATAAGGCTTTCTTTCCCATCTGAGGTGAAAGTTGCCAATACTAACTGTCCTGTGGGGTTCAACCATGTGGCTTCTGAACACTAACTGCCAATTACAGTTCCAAATTATTGTTATAATGCCTGTTATAAACCCAGAAAACACCACACTTGTGCAAAACACTCCCAAGGGCCTGGTACTGATCTCACTGGGAGCCTCTGTCTCAACCCCTGGCTTAACCATTTGGTCTGTGATCAGCCACTGGAGGAGGGGCTGTCCATCTTTAAGGAGAGGATGAGCAGTCCATGCAGGCCATCAGATTCATTACCATTCATTCATTCATTTATTCATTTAGTTACTCATTAATAAATGTTAATTTAATCCTATTTTATTCCAGATATTGCTCCAAGCACTGGAAAAGAGCATTAAGGCTAAAAATATATATTCACTGCTATCTTCGAGGACCTTGAATGTACCCTAAGGGCCCGTGTGTCAAAGACTTGATCACAAGTGTGTGGCACTAGTAAAAAGGTGGTACAATCTGTGGGAGGTAGGGTCCAGTGGAAGGAACTTAGGTTAGTGAGGACATGCCCCTGAGGCAGGTAGTGGGATTCCAGCCCCTTCCTGTCTCTTCATTTCCCTAGGTGAACAACCTTCTTTGCCTTTGGCTCCTGCCATGATGTTCTAGCATGCTATAAGCCCAAAGCAACAAGGCCAAGCAAGCTTGGACTGAACCCTCTGAAACCAGGAGCCAAAATAAACCTTTCCTCCTTTTTAAAGTTGATTATCTCAGGTATGTTGTCACAGGGACAAAACACTAACACATACTCCAAAAACACCTGTACTATGGATCTGGTTCTAACCATGGCTTCTTTGTGGCTTTTCTTGAGATCACTAAAACTAGCATAGTTTCCCCCCCACCAGAAAGTTCTGAAGTAGATCAAAGTTCAGCCCCACACCTGAAGAAATTATCCTGTATTCTCTTCCCCATGCCAAATTTATGGCCCAGCATGTTGTCAAGCAGACTCTATCAGAGGTTCTGCAGTAAGATAAAATAATCTGTGTAGATACTCAAAGATGCAATTTAAAACTATTCCATAAGAATATAAAAGTCCTGTTATTAAATATCCTGGGATATAATAAATGATGAAATCCTAAGGAAATTAATGTCTGGAATTATTGTTAATTTTGAAAAGAATTAATTTCCAATTTCAAAGTCTTGCTCTTGGGCATTTAAAGTTTTCAGAAATTAAAAGCTCCAAATTTCCTTCTCATTTCTTCAACTGCCCAAATTGATGGCCAGGTAAACTGTAGAACCTTAAAGTAGCTGTCCTCAGAGACTGTCCTCCACCAAATTATTTGCTCAATTCCTTCCAGATATTAAGTAGAGTCTAATACTGTTAAAGAGTTTAAAAGGTGAGAAAACACAGTTTTTCTCAGCACTTACCCACATCTACAAGACTTAGGACAGAATTCAAACTCGAGGTCTAAAGCAGTTATGCCAGCAAAGGTGGGCTCCCAGAAGACAGTGTGTGGCTGCTCGTGATCGTCCAGGTCCTGAGGGCATCACCTGTGTCCTCGTCCATAGGTGGCTCCCCTCCCCAGCCTTGCACAGTGCACCTCTATAGCACACTGTAGAGCCACCCTCGAAAAGTCCAGAGTGGAAAAATGATATCCTCAGAGGGTAGCAGAGGAGAGACAGAAAATCTTAGCTTTGACTGCACAAGAGTCCAGGTGCCCATGATGGCTGTCCAGAGGCCAACAACTGTCTATTTCAGTTTAATTAGGGGAAGTCTTGTGGCAGAGAGTGAACAAATGCAGCGGCAGCATAGGGCTAGGCTCGTACATAATTCCCTTCTATTCAGCCCTAGCTTCTCCTTCTTAGTTTCCTTCACATCTACAGTTATCTATATGAAGCCCCAGTCAGATCTCATAACTCTGTAGGGTGAGTTCCAAACTCCTTGAATTTCACAGCCTTGTCCAGCACACCTCCACATTGCTCCTGTTTTCCCGCCTGAGCTTCCAGTCCCATCAAACACACATGCCATGCATCTTGCACATCCATGTCTTCAGCCTCTGTTCCACTTGTCTGGGAGGCCCTTTCCCTTTTGTAGATCTGGAAGGTCTCTTCTTACTTTTAAGTACTGACTTAAATGTCTGTGTGAGGTGTATCCTGACCCTGGCATTCCCAACACACTTCCATTCTTTCCTCCATGTTTCCCTATATGATTTATACATACTCCCCATGTCTCTCTGTGTGTGTGCGCGTGCGCATGCACACAGCTGTGCACACATACATGTGTGTAGAGACAGAGAGAGATACTTAATTTATGGACCTTTCCTCTCTCTGGTTCATGAGCACCTTAAAGTATAGAAACTGCTTTATACCTTTGAAGCCTGGTACACAGAAAAAAAAAAAAAAAAAAAAGCTTGCTAATAAGATTGTGATCATAAAGACAGAAATGATCATAATGCAACCTTAACTGATTACTGGGAAAAAGCATCTTACTGCAAACTTGCAAATGTATTCTGCAAATTGAAGGGTTTAGGTTATAGAACTCTTGAGTCTCTCCTAGCTCTAGAATTAGCTGAAATGTTTGAGTAGGTGAGACAGTGCCATCTAGTGGAAAACTTGTATTTTCTTTTGAAGTGACTAACCATCTCTATTTTATATAATCCTAGCATTTTAAAATAACGTCAGAGAAATGAAAAGTTGTGCTCCATCTGTGTACAATGATCAAAATGCACTCTGCTATCATGTAAACCTAAAAATAATAAATAAATTTTTAAAAATAAATAAATAAAATAACATCAGTGGTCTTGGCTATTCTTAAGTTCTGTTAGGATTTTGATATTTGGGGCTACCCAACACAAATACTCATTTTAGAAATACAGTGAAGACTATTTAGAAAGGAAAAACTTTCCTGTTTTCTAGCAAGATGTTTGCTAGAAATCCAGTCCTTCATGTGTTTGGAGAAGGTTATGGTAGGTGGGATGGTTGTGAGTGCTGAAGATATCACAGTGAGTAATCCAAAGTTCCCCCACCTGTGGGACTTATATGTTTTTGTTGTTGAGAAACCAGAAAAAGCAAATATGTAAGAATTAAAAAACATTTTGGTTATTAGAAACAATGCAGGATGATGTTGGGGAAAGACAACATGGGGTAGGGTTGGCCACTCTGAGGTGGTGACATTTAAGATGAGCAAGGAGTCAGGAACTGAAGGAATTGCTGCTAGCAATAGCAGAAGCTGTGGGCAGAATCCTCCTGGGAAGAAGTACTTGCAGGAAGCAGTGATCATCTGAGAGGAGGTGCCAGATTGGGTGAGGTTTGCAGACCATGATAAAGAGCGGGTATTCTATAGTAGGTGCCATAAGAATCCACTGGAGCATTTTAGGGAAAGCAGGAGCACAATCTGATTTAAGTTTGCAAATACTCGGGCAGCTTGATAGAGGACACTGCACATGTTCTGTGGACTTAAATCCACTAGAAGGATGTCATGGAAGCAAATGTGAAGGGTCGTGGTGATAGCCACCATAGGTCATGGTGATAGCAATTGGGTTGCTCTGAGATGTGTTTTGAAGGTAGAATGGAATGGATGTGGGAGTAGTGAGGACAGAGACAGACAGAAGGAAAGAGAAAAAGGACAGAGAGAGGGAATCAAGTACGACTGGAGTTTTAGGCTTGAGCATTTATTGAGATGAGGAAGATTTGGGGAGAACAGTTTGGAAGGGGGTTGTGCTATGGTTTCAACGTGTCCAAGTTCATGTGTTAAAAGTTAATCCTTAAATTCATTTGTTGCTGGCATTTGGTGATGGGCCTTGGGGAGGTAATTAGGGTTGGATGAGGTCATGAGAGAGGAGCCTCCGGATGGGACTAATGGCTTTATAAGAAGAGAGAGACCAGGGCTAGAGGCTCCCACTGTCTCATCCTGTCACCACGCAGAAGCAAGGCCCTCACAGACGCAGCACCTTCATTCTGGACTTCCCAGACTTCAGAACTGTGAGAAATACATTTCTGTATAAATGACCCAGTCTGTGGTATTCCAATATGGAAACACAAAAAAAGACCAGAACAGGTGGGTAGTGGGAGAGAAACATCAAAGCATTTCTTCACTTATTAGATTTTTATGGAGTGCCTTTTATGTACCAGACATTCTTAAACTCTGGGGTCATAGCAGTGAACAGGACAGAAATCTATGCTTCCATGGAACTTGCATTCTCTTTAGAGGAGAAGATAATTAAATAAATAAGTTAAGTATGGAGTTATGTAGAAGGTAATACTGGCTCTGAAGAAAGATCAGGCAGGAAAGAAGACAGGGAATGTTCGGAGTCCTGGGTCTGTGACATTTGAGTGACGATCTGGAGGAATGTTGGAGAACAAGCTATGTGGATACAGAAGAAGAGGAATCCAGGCAAAAAGAACAGCAAATGCGACAGACACAGAGCAGGGCTGTGCCTGGATTGGTGAACAAAGCAAAGACAATAAGAAATGAGAGCTGTCAGGGTATGAGGAGAGCAGATTCCAGGTTCTGTTAGGCCTGGAGGGCCATTGTCATGGCCTTGGCTTTGTATTGAGAGAATGGGAGGCAGTTAGGCAGCTCTTCAGCACAGTAGTGAACTGGTCTGAGTTCACTTTAACAGTAGCCTCTGGCTAACATTTTGAGAACAGACCAATGCCGGTGGGGAGAAGGAAGGAGCCCCATAAAGAGGCTTCAGCAATGGTCCAGGCAAGACCTCAGAGTGTCTGGGACCAGAGTGGTGGTGGGAGCAGAGGTAAAGGTAGGTATGGGTTCGATGACTCTAATGACACATTCTTTATTAAATCATATATGATTTCCCAAAGAGAAGACAAATGTTAGAACACCAATGTAAAGATCCTTAGTCATGCCTATGGTGACTTCATATCCATTTTAGTGTAAAATGTGCAACTTCCCTGTGAATAATGGAGAACTGAGGAACTTCTTTCTTTCCAGATATATGATGGGGAGAGTGAAAATGACCATTTGGCTGGAACATTCTGTGGTTCCATCATACCCGCTCCTTTTATCTCTTCTGGTAACTTCCTCACGGTCCAATTTGTCAGTGACCTGACTCTAGAAAGACAAGGATTTAATATTACCTATACCTTCGTGGACAGTGAGTAAATTGAGATTTTCTTTTAAAATATGGGTTATGAAATACATGTGTATTTATGTACTAAAAATAATGCATTCTTATTATGTTTACACTCAAAGTTAAGCACTAAAAATGTTAATTACTCTCTTGGTTGATTACAGAATTCATGTCATTCCCTCTGTCTTTAATTTGTGGTACAAATTTGGTAATATTTAGTCACAAATGTATATCTTAAATCTTTAATAGAAAGATGCCATGTGTCTCCTTTGGACCAGCCGGGTAGCAAAGGCAGAATTTTAAAGACTATGTGTGAGGAGACGTGAGTGAAATATCCTACATTGTTTCTTTCCTTCTCCCTCAGTGCCTTGTGGTGGAACGTATAATGCAACTTGGACCCCACAAAATACTTCATCACCCTATTTATCGAACCAGAATGTTCCATTTTCCACCTGTACTTGGGTCATTGAAGCCCCTCCCCACCAGCAGGTGAAGATAACTGTGTGGGCGCTTCAGCTGAACTCACAGGACTGTGCACAGAACTACTTAGAGTTTCAGGACTTGCCAGAGGTAATGATTATGGGATGGATCACAGTCGCTTCTAGTGACCTTGTCACTAGTATTTGCAAAACACTTGAAGTGATGAAGGCATGATTCAATAAATCCTCAAAGTTACTTCCGGTATGGTATTTTTTAGCCACACCCAAAGCCCTCTGAATCAAGACACTTGAACTTAGTCCTATAAGTCAGGTGCTTTCAAACATTCAGATGCCTAAGAATCACCAGGGCATCTTGTTAAAAAGGCATACTGTCCAAGGCCCACCTCTGAGATGGGTTCTTCTACATAGTACCCATTAATCTAAATTTTGATGAACATCTCTGGTGTCATGGTACCAACACCGGAACTCCATGAGCCACACTTGGAGAAATCCTTCTAGTTATTGGGATCTGTGTGTAGGATGGATTGAAGGAATCCACCCAGTACACAGGAAAATAAGCCAAAAGGCCATTTCATTCCATGCCAGTGGCACTGTATTCATGGTATTATGAGACAGAATAAAAACGGGGGGGGGGGGACTCTTTTGAAAAAAGAAGGAAGGAAAAAATAAAAAAGAAAAGTTGAGTCTTACTTTCTCATGAGCAAGATGTTCTGGAGACAGTTGAGAAAGAAGTGTGATGTTAACAGATTAGAGCATCATCATTATATAGCTAGGTAGTTGAAGTCATGAGAGTGATGAGATTACCCAGGGGAATTGGTAACATGAGGGCTCAAGAGCTGTGGATGGATACCAGGAAGAATATCTGGGAATACCTGGGTTGTCTCTGCAGTTTGGGGAGTGACTAACTTGTTCATTCCAAGGGGATTGTTCAGATCCCCTTGGGTTGACAGTAGCAGAGTCCCATTTGTTACCTTATGAATTTTCACAGTCCTCCTGATCACAAAGCTGGGGTTTCCTAGTTCATACACTTCCCAGTCTTAGAGGGGAGTCAGTTTATCCGACTCCAGTGTGGAGAGGTCCAAGATGTGCAGGCTGCTGAGTAGACACCAGGTTTTCTGGTTTTGTACAAGTCTTAGACACTGACGTTAGTGCTGTGCTCCCATGGTGGCCAAGACATTGGATCGTCATCATTTCATTGCTGGTGGTTTCTGGACCAAATTCCTATTTCTCCAGTGGGAGCCTCACCAGAAGGACTTATAGCCAAGTGAGATAAGATCCTTTGAGTATAAAAGCTCTTTCCATCTCCCATTGCTTTATGAAGCTGAGTCAACGGGGAACAGAAAAGACCTCTCAACTAGGCATAAAAATGCCATGCACAGAGCACAAGCCATGGAACTTGACAGTAGCTGGACTTGCCTCCAATAAGACCCAATATTTGTCACAACTGATTAATATTCTTCAACTGAATGAATAAGGAAAGGACAGGGGATTTCACCCTGGGTAGGTAGAGAGGAAGGATAAAGAAAAAAAAATGGTAATGGGCTAGGAGAAATTGGAACTCCAAACTCTCCAAGAGTAGAAAGAGAATCTCTAATTGGATTCTCAAAGGGTTCTATGGTGGGTGCATAAGAGAGGACGTAAGGTATGCCGCTGACCTAGGCACACACGGAGAGTGGAGATGAACATCACCGGTTAAGTTCAAAGTGGGGATGTTTAATGAACTGTCTGTAAAATTATTCAAAACTCTACAAGTTCAGAAGAAAACCAGGGTGCAGAAAATTACTGTTATGAGATACCACAAATCTTTAATAAATAAAGGGAAGTACCCAGGAGGAAAATAAATAAAAAGGATAAAAAGGGTCAGAGGGTCTCTTTGGCCACATTTTCAAAAGAAGATCTGAGGTGAGGACAGATGCTTCAGTGAGGAACAGGGAGAAATGGTGTCCCTACTCCCTGCCACTTTTACTCAATGAATTGTGGAGAGCGCAGAAAAAGAATGACCTCCCCCAGGAGGCTGCTGGAAATCCAGGTTTCACTTAAGACCACAAAATGGAAAGGTGAGGGATGTAGACAGCGGGTGTCTAACAATGCAGTTAAAGTTCAGAGGATACAGCAGGCAAAATTAGGAAGGGACCAATAGCAGCGGGTGGTGGGATGGGAGTGGGCATAGCAGCACAGATCAGTAACAGAAGTCTACAAGCTGAGGTGAAGCATGCACCTTCAGTAGGTACCTAAGAACTGCAGGTATTAGAGAGGTACTTGTTTTACTGAGAAGCTGCCAGTGCCCTAACTTTGGTACAAAGTGATTTTGTGCAAAATGGATAGGTGTTTGACAACATTTACCCCATGCTTTTGAAAGGGGGTGTGGGTTACCCAAGTCTTACAAAAGGAACAGAGACCTCATGCCAGGCATTAGCTACCTTAGGGGAGTCAGTAATGCCAAAGGCTCTGCTTAGGTTTGCTGTGAGGAGAAAGGGCTGGATCAGGGAAAGGGTCTCAGTCTTATGAGCCGAGGACTGTGGGAGAGGTTTGAGTAGGAGAACAGCAGTGAGCTCAAGAACGGGCCTCTGCTCAGAACAAGGACGCAGGCCTCAGCTGTGATGTAGCCTGGGAAAGGGGCAGTCTTGATTTCTGCAGGGAAATGTCTGTTCATGGTTTCAGCAGACACTTGGCCCCCATCTCTCACCCTTCTGGCAAGATAGGCATTTTTCAAGTCCAAGGCCAACGGTAAGTCTTGCTGCAGAGTGCTTCAGAGACTAGAGCTGCGTTCCATGGCTGAATATGTAAGCCATGCTTTTACAGTAGAGTTTCTGGTACAGCTGTCCTCTCCTGGAACTGAATCTAACAGGAGTTGGCTTCCATTCATTTCAGAGTGCTGGAAGAGTCCAGTTCTGTGGCAGAAACATTTCAGCTCTGCCTGAGTTTTATTCTTCCACGAGTACTGCCATTGTGGTTTTCAAATATGAAGTTTTAAACAGCAACTCTAGAGTGAGTTTCACCTATCAGATTGCAGGTGAGCCCTGGAACTTCCATCTTTTCTCAATAAATATGGCCATAGGTACAATGACTGCTAGAATTGACTCCTATGAGTAGGTTGGGGTTTAAGGTAACCTATGCCCACGTGAGGTAAGACTCTTAACTAGAATCCAGGCCCAATTTAGCGAATTACTAAAGCTGGTTCCTGGTAACGTAAGGTGACTACAACACTAACTGAAATATAGCACAATATAGTAATTTTAAAATATACCAGTTATTTTATTAATTATCCACCTGCAGCATACAGGAGTCACCACATATTTTCACAAAAGCTTTATCCACATGAAATCTCCCTGTCATACAATTCACCTATTCAAAGTTTATAGTCCAGTGAGTTTTAGTATGTTCACAAAGTTGGGCATTGCTATGTCTTAGAAAATGGTTTTGTAAAAACCTGAAAAGAGTTACTTAGTTATTATTAATGAAAAGTTTCTTTTCAGAGACCACTTTATTTAACCGTTATTTTGAACCTGATTAAAAGCTGCCTTTGAGTCAAACAAACAATAAAAATGCTTTGGGCATTTTTTTTAATTAAAAAGGACAATGATTTACTGTTCAAATAATTCACCGAAGGATTTAAAGGGAAATTCTCATGCAAATCTCTGCCTGGGAGGTACACCGTCTGAAAAAGGGTCCAAGTGACAGTCACCAATACCTAACGGTGATCAGAAAAGTTCAAAGGACACTGGGATGTCCTTCAAAGAAAGCACTCATATTTTATACCCCACATGGGGGTGTTTGTGTTAAGGGGCCCCTGTACCACATCTGCGGGATGTGTGGTTCATGTCACCTCTCAGGTCTCAATTATCTCAAAGGTAAACGAAGAGGCTGGATTAGCTTTCCCTAAAGTTTGTTCAGATTTAATGGTCTTTTAAAATTATTCCTGTCAAGCTGAACGAAAACTAAGTATTTGGGTGCATGCATTGACTGAGAATTTTTTTTTCTCTAAGACTGCAACAGACAATACAATAGTTCATTTGGCAATCTGAAGAGTCCTGGATGGCCAGATAATTATAATGATAACCTGGATTGCACTATTACTCTCAGAGCCCCGCAGAACCACGCCATTTCCCTCTTTTTTCATTCGTTTGACATTGAGGACTCAAGAGACTGTGCACATGATTTCTTGGAGGTAACATGCATTTGGGTGTCATTTGAACAAATTATTTAAAAAGATGATGGATTACTTAGAATTTTTCCCTTTTTATCTAGGGCTGCTAATCTTTATATGTCCCTTGTTCATTTCATTAATTATTCATGCATCTTTCATTCCATAAACATTTACTGAGCACCTTCTATTCCTGGCACTGGAATTATACCAGGGAGCAAAACATGCTCAGGGCCTTCCAGAGGCATGATCTGAAGGGAAATACAGATGGTGTTTTAAGACAAAAGATTTGACAAGAACAACATACAGGAGGGAAAGTTTATTTTGGCTCCTGGTTTCAGAAGTCTCAGTCCATAGATGGCTGACTTCATAGCTCTGGGCCCAAGGTAACACAGACCATCATGGTGGAAGGGTATGGAGGAAGAAAGCAGCTCAGGACATGGCAATCAGGAAGCAGAGAGCGAGCTCTGTTTACCAGGGACAACATATAAACCCCAAGGCATACCCTTAGTGACCTGCCTTCTCCAGCCACACCTTAACTGCCCACAGTTATCACTCTGTCGGTCTGTATTAGTGGATTAATGCACTTATAAGGTGAAGGCTCTCATAACCCAATCATTTCACCTCTAAACTTTCTCACATTGTCTCACACATGAGCTTCTGGGAGACTCAAGTATCTAAACCATAACAGATGCTGAGAATCAATTATAACACCATGAAAAGACTAAGTCCATCAAGGTAAGGACACCCACCCAACTCTGGAGACAGAGTAGGTTTCTTTACGGAGGTTACATGTGAATTTCTACTCGAAGGACCAAAGGGAATTCCAAGCAAAGGTAGTGAAGTGATCTTGGAGGTAGAGGATGGCACTGGCTTCAGAAGTGTGTTTTGGGGCTGGGATTGTGGCTCAGTAGTAGAGCACTTTCCTAGCACTTGCGAAGCACTGGGTTCGATCCTCAGCACCACAACTAAAAATAAAAAATAAGAAAAAAGAAGTGTGTTTTGTATGGAGGTGAAAATGGAACAAATAACACTAAATAGTTTCCTAATTTCCCTGATGACTACAGGATGTTCGGGGCGTCTGCACTATTCCTTGAATGAGTGTGCTATAGCTGTAGGAGAAGAGCTGTTCCTTCCTCTGCTACCACTATCAGAGAGAGCTAATTTGGTTGGAGGGGTCTTTGCAGTGTGCTCTCTTCCACCCACCCCCTCAGCACACTGAGAAAGCAGAGTCGTGCTCCTCATGTGGCTGCACTTGATGATTGTCCAGTGGTGCTAGAATTGCTCCCAGGAATGTGGTCTGCTATACCTCATCTGCATTGCTTTTGTGCAAATTGATACCATCCCATCATTGTTCATAGGGAGATTTTCTAAATGAGCTTGGCATGTCTGTTCAGCCAACTTTGAATCAAAACCTCAGCTGAGGCTAAGTTGGCCTTGTCGCACATACACAAGAAGCTTCAGAAAGACTTGAAAATGCCTATTTGCCCTCCTCTATACCTGATATGGATTTTATTTTTTTTCCTACTGCTGTGTGTGTGTGTGTGTGTGTGTGTGCGCTGAGGATTGAACCTAGGGGTGCTTTACCACTGAGCTACATCCCCAGCCTATTTTTTATTTTTTATATTTTATTTTGAGACTGGGTCTTGCTCAGTTGCTTAGGGCCTTACCAAGGTGCTGAGGCTGGTCTTGAACTTGTGATCCTCCTGCCTCAGCCTCTCAAGTCGCTGGGACTACACGTGTGTGCCACTGTGCCCAGCTCTTCCACCGCCTCTTTAATTGGGACTTTCTAAAAATAATAATTATTATTATGGTTGTACCAATGTAGTGGGGTGGAGTATGATAATTTTATACGTGTATACAATGTGTAATGAACAGATCAGGTTAGTTAGCATTTCCATCTTTGAAATGGTCCCAAATTATTTGATCTGTGCAGGATACATAATTTAAAGAGGGTATGCAGCCGGGCGCGGTGGCTGAAGCCTGTAATCCCAGCACTTAGGGAGGCTGAGACAGGAGAATCGTGAGTTCAAAGCCAGCCTCAGCAATGGTGAGGCACTAAGCGACTCAGTGAGACCCTGTCTCTACATAAAACACAAAATAGGGCTGGGGATGTGGCTCAGTGGTCAAATACCCCTGAGTTCAATCCCCAGTACCACAAAAATAAAAAAAAATAAGAGGGTATGCAACTTCTTTTGCAGTCCTTTTTTTTTTCTACTGACTTCCTTTTTCAGCTACTTCTTGGTAGCTGTAGCCTTTCCCCCTACCAAAACTTCCTACTACCAACAGCCTGCTCCCCTTCCTCTCCTCCACCTCCATTCTCTCTGGCTTGGCCTCTGGTGCTGTTGCTGATTCCTCTACCCAGTCTGCAATACCTGGCGTGGTACAGAGTTGGTTTCCCAGCTGCAGTCAGCTTCAACATGACTCCTGGTGTGGCATCCAGCTATCCTGGAAAGCTCTCCCTTCTGGAACTAATTTAAATGTCTTGTCAATCAGTATCCTTAACCCATTGTACAATGAATTTCCAGAAGAAGTTCATGCCTTTCTCATGAGAAACACTTGCTATGACCAGAAATAGGGAAAAGGCAGATGTAACAGGGAGGAAACGAAGAGAGAAATACAGCATTGTTTGTGCTGGTCACGATATAAAACTCAGACCTGTACACCTTGGTCACCAGGGAAATCCAAATACTTATATAAAGTATAAAGTATAAAGCAGAAACCATGCATAAAGCCTTGAGTTCAATCTCCATCACCACATAACAAAGAATAAAATAAAAAAAGTGATACTTAAAAAAAAAGTTAGCCTTTGCCATTTGCCTGCTGCATGCTGGGAAGTAAAGGCTTGCTTTCCAGCATTGGAGGGTGAGCACTGCACCTTCCGGTTGTCCTTTTTGTTCCATAGAATGGATCTGAAATTTACTATCCAATCATCAAAGAGAGGAAACTGGGACCTCAGCCTGTAAAATGGAGCAGAGTCTGGATTTGGGGGGGAACACCATGGGCGTGGCCTTTGCATTCCACTCTCACTAACCCCAGTGGGAATGGCGAGCTCTTTCTGAGGACTCCAACTGTGTCACTGCCAGCAGACCAGTCTCTAGACATCTTCAGTATCCTCACCCCTCCTTTCAGTGTCCCCCAAGGCCCCAGAGATGCCTTGTACTCTTAGTTATCTCATTCCTCCATAAAGAGAAAAGTCACTATGACAAGTTATTAGCAATTTCAGTGGGAATTAACATCTCGTTCTTCCTTTCAGAGCAGCAGCCTTTTAAAAGAGGACCCAGTGGGAAAGAGACCCAAAGTCAAGAGTTTAGTGGTAGAAGGTTGGGCCCTCAGCATTCTTAAATATGGCTGCTGCCTAATCTATGGCTGCTCTGTCCACACCAAGGCCATCCCACCTCCTTTAAGCATTTGGCAAAGTCATTCAACAACAATCCTTAGATGAAATTATTCTTTTCCCATTGGCTACTACATAGGCAGGAATAGAGCCAGATCAACACAGCCTAGCAAGACCCACACTGCATCTTGGCAGCAACTCCATGGCTTAAGAGAAACAGCAACTAATCAGATTTTTCTTTTCTTTTCTTTTTTTGGTACTGGAGATTGAACTCAGGGCCACTCGACCACTGAGCCACATTCCCAGCCTTATTTTGTGTTTTATGTAGAGACAGGGTCTCACTGAATTGCTTAGCACCTCGCCATTGCTGAGGCTGGCTTTGAACTCGCAATTCTCCTGTCTCAGCCTCCCTAAGTGCTGGGATTACAGGCATGTACCACCGAGCCCAGCTCAGATTTTAAAGTAAATGGAATCAGATTTTGAATGCATAGATCAATAAACTCAGACTTTATCCATATTGATCTTTATCCATTCCACTTATATATTGCCTGTATAACTCTCCCTGAAGATTCTCCAAGTGCTCTTCAGAGTGTGGGGTTGGTTGGGAATGCTCAGTAGGAACCAGGCTGGAGGATAAAATGTGGTTGCATTCACAAGGTGGTAATCTATCCTGCCACCCAAAGCCCAATGACTCACTTCCTGTTTTTATGTCTCCTCCAGGCCCTGAGCTGAAAAGAAAAGCTACTCAGCCTTGGAATGTGTTTTTTAAATATATTTAACAAGAGTCAGAAATGTTACAGATTTATTGAGTTGTGCCCTTTTCCCATACAGAAATTGTATCTGAATTTTGCTCTGAACTTTATTATACTTTGTATATTGTATTTTTTTCATAGTCTGTTTTCTGCTGAGTGGTTTTCAATGGGACACACACACATACACACACACACACAGAGTACAATATAGTAGCTGACTGGAAGCAGAGCAGGCAATGTTGCTCCCACACACTACTTTTTAAAAAAAAAACTTCACTTTAATTATATTCTTCAAAATGTCTCCCCAAAAGCTAAGGCCATAGGATCATAGCATCAACTAGTATATAAAAATGTGCACTGGTGTTTTAATTGCTGCGGGTTACGGGGTATTTCTGAATCCAAATGTAAATAATTTTGGATCTGAAAATTAAACATTTCTCCTTTTTGCAAGTACAGGTGACTTCTGCATGTATTTTCAGAGAACTGTTTTTTAAGGGTTTTGTTTTTTGAGGTGGGAGTGTTCTTTTGTTGCCCAGACTCGTTTCCAACTCCTGGACCCAACTGAACCCAGGGCCTTGGGCTGGCTGGGCAAGTGCTCCACCACTGAGCCCCGCCCCCAGCCTCCCTTCATTCTTAAGCACATAAAAATATAAAGCTTTTTTTTTTTAAGCCATTATTCTCATTGTTTCACATCTTAATGTATGCAATAATAAATTGGAGAAGAAAATATAATGTAAACATAATAATTAATGACTCACTTTAGTAATTAATGACTCGCTTTTAAAGGTAAGAAATGGAAGTAGTAGCAATTCACCACTACTCGGCAAGTACTGTGGAATTCTGCAACCAAACCCCATCTTCTCTCAAAACAGTGAACTTTATCTACGATTTAAGAGCAATAGTATAATTTCCAGTCATGGATATGAAATCATCTGGGCCTCATCACCCTCTGGTAAGACATCTGCACTTTGGGGGGCAAAGCAATGTACATAAGGCAAACATAAGGTGTCTAACAGAAAAGCACAATTAAAGGGACCTTCTCTTTTTAGCTGTGTACTTAATGATTTTCTGTTAAAAATAGAAATTTGTAACAGTTGAGATATTTAAAAATTCTATATTTATTCATTATTTTTATCTATGTAAAAGAATATATGTTTATATATAAAACCTATAGAAGGCCTGAAGATTTTTAAATTCCTACATAAATTCTGTTTTGTCAGAATTCTGACTTTTGGTTTGGTCATCACAATGTCCTCTGAGAATTCAAACAAAAAAACCAAATGGTGTGCACATTCTCGAGTACATGTGAACAGCTGTGCTCTTCATAGTCCCTGTGGCTTCTTGGCTGTCCTGTAGTTAATTGCTTTTTCAGGGTAGTAAGTATCTTCTTATATTTTTCCTTGGCTGCTTATTACATAACTGAAGGAAATTTAAGTCATGTCAATACAGGTAACTCAAGGGAGGAACATCTTTGTGAAATGTCTCAAAGTGTCTGGAAAACCTTCAAAATAAAAGTGATAGACTCATTTTAAATATGCTGAGGGATAAGAAGAGGATTCTATCAAAACAATCATGGATAATGAATTCTTTGCAACCTAAGGAGGTTTAAAGACTATCTCCAAAGCCCTAATTTTACAGATGAGGACAGAAAACACTAAGATTAATGTACTGCCCCAATCACACAGCTAGACTGTGGTGAAGGGGTCCAGAGGCCAGCCCAGGTGCTTTGTGGTTATGCCAGGCCATTTCTTCTGATCCTCTTGGTTATTCAGCAAAATTAGTGATAACTTCGGTATACAAACAAATCAAATAAATTAACACCTGTGCCTAAAGAGCTTTGACTTTAAGTATGTCAGTCTTAAAACTGTCAGTTATTAGCTTGGGAAAAATCACTTTTCTTGTAAAGTGATTGGTAGCAAAAACTACAATAGCACAGTCTAAGTTCAGCCCATAATTTTTACATTTCTTCTCTAATTAATTAATTAGTTAATTTTTAATTGGTACCATATAATTATACATGATAGTGGGGTTTGTTACTACATATCTGTACATACACACAATAGAACATTATAATTTGTTCAGTTTATTCCCTAGTACCTCCCCTTCAGAATTTTAACTTGAATTTGACTTTGATGTCATCATCTTCAACTCAGTGCATTGGAAGCACACCATCAAAAGCACATACACGACTTTATTCTGTCCTAGTTATTCCATCACATCCTTTGTTTTTCCATTTTATTCTTAACTTACTTTTTTCAAAGAATCGTACTGGAAGAAGATGCACCTGGGTCATGGTATGCAGGGAGAGGAACGTATGTTGGGGATGAGAGAGGAGGAGGTGGCAGGCGGAGGGATGCAGCCCACAGAAGAAGGAACAGGAAGGAGGTTTGGGCCTCTGCTGTTCTTGGAGAGTCTCAGCCCCTTACAAAGAAACCCATCCACAAAAGCTGACTGGTTCTAACTTGGCTGAATCAAGCTTCCTGCTGCTCTTTCCTTGAAGGCTGCGGTGGGACTCTTTATGGAGACCGAGGTTCCTTTACCAGCCCTAGCTATCCCAGCACATATCCAAACAACACTCACTGTGAATGGAGTCTCATTGCTCCTTCTGGAAGACCTATCACCGTCAGCTTTTACTTTATCAGCATTGATGATCCAGGAGACTGTGTGGAGAACTATCTCATACTCTATAACGGGCCGAATGCCACCTCTCCATCCTCTGGACCCTATTGTGGAGCAGTGAGTACAGCAAACACTTTTAGATTCCCACTTTTTATTTTTAAATCATGAAGGTAACAATATAGACTTTTAAGGAAGACACTCAAAGAACAAAACCACAAGCCTTAGTAAATTTGGTACTGTAGTTATCTGATTTCTATTGTAGGAACACCAGCGCCATCTAGTGGGAACTGTGCTACGGTACTCTTAATAGTTACCAAAACAGACTGCATCAGAATCGTCCACGATGTTCCTTACAGTTCCCACACGTACCTGTTACTTTTTAAAAGCTCCCAGTGTGATCCTGATGCCCTTACAGAGTTTAATACTTATGTTTTTTCTAAATATATATAACTATAGAAAACTGAGACATCTGACTCCATTTCATTTACTTCTTGCTTCAATTCTTTGAAGAATTGAACTAATTGTTATTTTTATAAAGTTAAGATGTAATAGATCCTCACTAAACTGTAATATTGTGGGGATATGCCTTTACTACGCTCTCTTTTTAAAAAGTAGCTCCTTAAAGAGCTGACAAGTGAAATGTGGCTCCTGCATATTTCATGTTATTGTTCATGGAAAATCCTGGATTACTCACAGCAACCGAATCTGAATATCTAGAAAATACAGGGAATATGAAGAAAATCAAAGAAGAGTTTAAAACTTCTGTTAACTGACAATAGTAGTTTTTCAACATAGAATAAGAATTTGAAATTTGGGAGCAGGTTAATATGGAAGTAAGAGGTGGTTGTGTATAAGAATAAATGATATTGTAGATACTTTGATATATCTCTTAGGAAGCAAAATATCTCTCCTGCACTCACTTGAATAATTTGCTGTCTTGGGAATAAATCTGTGTTTCGATGACTCTTAGGAAAGGCTGAGGCAGGTAAGTCCAATGTAATGTAAGCCTTGTGAGTGAAAGGCTTTTTATCTATTTTGTTCATTTTTTATATCCTCAATACTAAAAAATACCATATATTAGAGGTATTTTATAAATATTTGCCTTATGAATGATTAAGAAATCAGAGAAAACTGAGTCTCACCTGTTGCCCCTACACATTTCATAGATAATGTGAAAGTCAATTCCAAAAGGAAACTATAGATGTTGAGGATGAAAATAGTCTATTTTACTCATATGATAATATTAGTTACCCCAAAGAATCCCTGGGTAACCCAGGCTGCCCATTTCTCCTCAACTTTTCACCCCTGGCAATATTCTTTTGCAAAGTATCTACATTAATTCTGGGCAAGATTACTTCTAGAAATAAATGCAGGTTCACTGTTAATTCTTAAAACTTCTTTATAGAATACTTATTTTAAAACTATACTAACATTTCTAGAAAAATGTCCACAGTTTTAAAAATGATAACTTTTACTTTTCATTTTTTTTCTTTCAATTTTAGGACACTAACATAGCTCCTTTTGTGGCTTCCTCAAATCGGGTCTTCATAAAATTCCATGCTGAGTATGCAGTGCATCCGTCCGCATTCCGATTAACGTGGGACAGCTGAGCCGGTAAAGCCACGGGTTTCCTCTGTACTTTGGCTCTGCTGCAGGGACCTTCAGACATCACACTGGACAGAACTATGCCATCCTGGACCCCTGCCCATGTCACTGATCATAAGTTGAACTTTTATGGTTTTTACCAAAGAATGTTTGGAATCGCTATTTGTATATTAGTGTTCTTTTTTTTTTAAATATAAAATAGTAACTTCTTGAGTTTTGGCTGTGCACACCTTTCTTCTAATTTTTGAGCTGAAATTTTTAAAAAGTCTTAAAAAGGGTGGAAATTATTATGTAAATTAAAAAATTAGGATACAACGAAAGTATGATTTTCACCGTGAAAGTCAAATTAGGAGCAATAAACATTATTGAACTGTACACAGTTATGCTCCATTAATTTTTAACTCATTAAAACATATTCTTTCAGTATGGCTTAATATAGAAAAGTTTGCTGTAACTTCTGAGTTCTTTCAATTTCTCTCCTATTTGCCTCAAACTGCTGTTTTTTCCTGGCCTTGCTGAGCATTTTCCCCCTCTACTCCCAGGACCCTGTTCTGCCTTGGTTATTGAATTTCTCTGTGCATTCTTCACTCTCTATTATCCATTATCCACTACCCCACATTCCTTGAACATTCCCTTTTTCTTTCCTTGTGTTGGGCCTTTCTTCCACACTTTTTTTGGGGGGTGGGGAGGGGGGGAGACCAGGGATTGAACTCAGGGGCACTCCACCACTGAGCCACATCCCCAGCCCTACTTTGTATTTTATTCAGAGACGGGGTCTCACTGAGTTGCTTAGCACCTCACTTTTGCTGAGGCTGGCTTTGAACTAGTGCTCCTCCTGCCTTCACCGCTGGTATTACACGCATATACCACCATGTTATTATGCCTGGCTCTTCCACACTTCTATATGCTAAGGATACTGTGCTTTTTCTTTAAATATCTTATCCACTGTTTACAATTCAGCTCAACATTATGACCTGCTTGTAGCCACCCAAATCCCATTAGTAGGAATTTCTCCTCCTCCTCCTCCTCCTCCTCCTTCTCCTCCTCCTCTTCTTCTTCTTCTTTTGGTGTTTTCATAGCAATTTTTGTAATCAAATACAATATTTGTTACATTGCAGAACTGGTGGGCTGGGAATTGAACTCAGGGCCTTGAGCTTGCTAAATATGTACTCTCCCACTGACCTACACCCCAATCCCCCATTTTTTTCTTAATCATATTTAGTCGCATTTAGTCTCTTATTAAATTGTGTGTTTTTGAAGACAGTTCTTGAGTGTCTCCACAATTGTTGAACACTGGATTTCCTCTTGACAGATAAACTGGCACTGTGATCCTTCTCTGTCCACTCCTTCTCTTGCCAAATGAAGACAGATCATCAAGAGAATGGGATAATAATCCTGACTGGGAAGACTCTGGAACAACCCACTGGCCATTAGAAGTTAGAAGATGGTTTGCAACTACACAGGGCTGGGCTTCAATTGTACTGAAAATAGACACCAAGAAGGAAAACCATGATGACATCAGTGCCAATCAGTAGTCTCCAGAGCTGCTGAAGTCCCCACAGAGCTATTTGTTCTTAAAATAAGTTACTGAGCTAAACAATTAAGAATAGGTACCACTGAAAATGAATGTTCTATATTTTTGAGATTGCTTCCCCCAAGCAATGTACTCTTGATATTAAATTTTTTTCAAAAATATAAAACTTAATCTCTATCAAAATTTAGTTGTTTATCTCTTTAAATTTTCCTCTTCTCTCTGCTGATATACTGATAGTATTCACACCCCTGGACTATCATTGCACAAAATACTATATTCTACACAATACATTTGTTTTATTGAAACATTTTGCATGTTTCCAGTGTTTTCAATTATAATTTAACCATATAATTATCAGTTCTTATACTTTATGTACTTTATTCAGCAGCCTCCTCTTTTCATATATTAGCTTTGTTTCTAAACTACAGTCTGTTTCTAGTGTAACAGATGAGCATTCAGTGCTCATCTGTTATAGACTTTTTTATAGACTTTTAAAAAATCTTTTAAGGCTGGGGATGTGGCTCAGTGGTTAAGTGCCCCTGGGTTCAATCCTTGGTACAAAAAGAACATTTTTTTTTTATTTTGAAATGAACAGATTTACAAAAAGTTGAAAGGAAACTACAGGGAGGAGGAATCTTGTCCCCTTCACTCAGTTTTCTCCGATTTTCCATAATACTTTGTGAGTTATTTCTTATAGACATATTTCCTGGGGAGGTGGAAGATCCTTTCATTTATTGACTTTATTGCTAAATTATTCACAAACAGCCTCAGAAAATTTATATTTCCAGCACCAACCCTAATTCTGCTTGAGAAAATATTTCAAGTGAAAGCCAGAAGTTTTTTTGATTAGCTGATTCATTTTAAGGAAAATCTCCAAGACTGTTCTGCATTTGACAATATTCCTAGAAATAGGATAAAACTAGTATTTTAAATCATTTATATCAGGAGAAATTATATCAGTTTAATATATTTGAAAAGGCAAATTTTCAAATGATATTTTAAGGAGGACCACATTCTAGACGTGACATATGGTTCTGCATATTTTTGTTCGGGTTAAGACAAGAAATAAAGAGCATTTACTAAAGAGAAATATATTTATTACCAAGTACAAAAGAATAAGAAGAGCACAGAATAAAGAATTGCAGCAGCCAACTCGTCCCTGAGAAGCATGGGGTAACACTTGTAATCATAGGGTGTCTTGAAAATTCTTATATGAATAAGAACGTAACTGTATATGTATTTGTTCTCAAAGGTATATAGTTTCTTTAAGCATCAACATCACCTATTGTTAGTTTTATAGCATGGTACATCAAGTTAAATAATACAGGTTGTTATTTAGCAAGTAGAATAAAGTTCAACCCAATGGAATATTGCTGTCTTATATGTTTCCAGACCCGTAATTGAGATAAGCTTCCTTTTTCCAGGAATACTCAATGCTTTTTTAGTTTTCTACTGCCTCCAGAAGAGGAGAATTTACCAGAAATTTGCTTTATGTTAAAAATGCAAAGAGGGGCTGGGATTGTGGCTCAGTGGTAGAGCGCTTGCCTTGCATGTGTGAGGCACTGGGTTTGATCCACAGCACCACATAAAAATAAATAAATAAATAAATAAAGATATTGCATCCATCTACAACTAAAAAAAAATTTTTAAAAAGTTTAAAAAAATGCAAAGTGAAGTCTATTAAGAACAAGAAACCCGCTGAATGAACGAAGATGTAGATAGAATGCATTACTTCATCTTATCCCAGTATACTAGAGAAATTATTTCTTCACAGAGCATAGTTAGATAAATAAGATAGTCTCACCTCTAAAATTCCTACTTCCTTTAACTATGTATTATAGATAGATGTATTAACTTTATGGATGGCATTGTATTGGGAAAAATAATGAATGTAATGAATAATGACATCCAAGGAGACTTGCCTAACTAGAACAATGGTCCAATTGTAACAATTTGAAAGGGATAAATGTATGATCTTGTGCTTGTGCTTTTATTCAAAAATGAATTGCAAGATACAGAATGTGGAGACACATGACATAGGAACATGGGAATATGAAATGACATGAGAATTTTGTCTGAAAGCAAGATTAACATAATGTAGCTGTCAAGAAGAGATGATTTAATCTTAGATGGCATTATTAGAGAAATGGTATCTACAGGAGTCATTTTTACTGAAAGGGACATGCTTCTCTAGGAGGCCTGTTGGTGTATCAAATAGGTATATATATGAAACTGAAGAAAGTGCTATAATTAAGTAATTAAAAAATTGAGAACTGAGAGGGGGAAGGGGGAGAGAGAGAATGAATATGAGAATAAAGCTCATTTACAAAGTATTCCCAGCTGTCTAGGAAATAAGTTATGATTTTCAATAGGTTGGGAGCATGATTTTTTCATATATTGCAAAAGAGAGATGAGTTTATTAAGTTTTCAAGTAATGCAACTGAAAAGAAGAAAGAATCCTGGCTCTAGTCTCATCAGTATTACATATTTTCTGGTTCTGCTTTATATTTAATTCACTCATTTATAAATGTATTCAGCATCTATTATGTAGTGTATACTAAGCTTGCTGAAGATGAAGTGGGGAACGAGACAGCCATACAATTCCAACAACTGACGTCTACCTTCTTCACATGCACATTTTCCAGCTCCATTTTGCCTGGGTTCCCGAATCATTCTCGAGGCGCAATCTTCAATTTTCTTACCTGGTGAAACTTACATTAAGCCAATTCCCCAGAACAAATAGCCTAGTGACAACTTTCCTGTTCCCAAATTACACCAGCATGAAGTTCCACTGCTAGCAACCAAAATTTTGGACAAGTTAACAATAAACTAGTTAACTTTGGTACAGGGATTCTGGTCAAAACATTGAGATACACCAAAATGTTTCCAGAACATAAATGGAATTTGAAAGGCTACACTGCAAAATTAATGTGTTTGAGGGTAAAGTGGAAGAAGGTCTTATTTGGATGTTAATAGAAAGTAGTATTCTGCATTGATCTGAAGGCACCCCAGAATGCACAAATGTGAAGAAATGGAGATGTCCGCTGTGTACCGCTGACCATATACTGAATTGAGAAAGTCTCAAGATCACATCTAAATCCACTCCAAATTACTGTCACTTCAGATAATAATAGGAACTGTAGACACACTATTTTGTTTTGTTTTCTTTAGGCTTACATGTTAACAGTGTAAATTGATTCATTGTACATAGATAGAGGATAACATATCAATTCTCTAGTTGTAAGTTGTATAGAATCACAACATATATGCAGTTGTACATAAAGTTAGGGTTATTATGACAATCATATTCCATCACCCTTGCTGTCCCCATGCCCCCTCCCCCCTTACACCCCTGTGAACAGAGATCCACTATTGTTCCCATGTCCTTCCCCACATTATGGATCAGCATCCACTTATCAACAAGTACATTCAGCATTTGGTTTTCTGAGATTGGCTTACTTCACTTAGCATGATATTCTCCAACTCCATCCATTTACCTGCAAATGCCATAATTTTATTCTCTCTTATTGCTGAGTAATATTCCATTGTGTATATATACCACAGTTTCTT
>PVHX01024599.1:0-23718 GCA_004024805.1 Geosciurus inauris | reverse complement strand
GGCTTGATAGTACATTTCTTTTTTTTTTTTAATATTTATTTTTTAGTTGTAGGTGGCCACAATAGCTTTATTTTTTTTTTATGTGGTGCTGAGGATCGAACCCAGTGCCTCCCGCGTGCTAGGCGAGCACGCTACCACTGCGCCATAACCCCAGCCCCACATTTCTTTTATTCACTTTTTATTCTTTTTAATATCCCATTGGGTGAATGTATAGTTACTCAATCAAGCAATGTTTTAATGTAAAGATAAAGAAGAGATCATCTTCACCCTGGAGAAGTTCACAGTCATTGGAGGCACATAAATAAATTATAGCACAATAAGAACTATATTTCAGGTCTGGGGTTGTGGCTCAGTGTTAGAGTTGCCTAGCATGTGTGAGGCACTGAGTTAGATCCTCGGCACCACATAAAAATAAATAAATAAAGATGTTGTGTCCATCTACAACTAAAAAAACAATTTTTAAAAATATGTAAAAAAAAAGAACTATATTACATGCAGAAGCAAAGTGCTGTGAGTATCCATGGGAGACAATGGACATCTATGTGGAAACATTCTGAGGTGTAGATACAGAGAAGAGCTGGCATCTGTCTGGGCCCTTGAAGATAAAGTAGGCATTTGGATATGATGTGGGAAGAGAGAGGAAAGTGACGGGAAAATGAATTTGCCAAGACGTATTGCAAGAAGGTGACAGAGACTGGATACGTGTGCATTTTCCTAATCTGCATGTATGTATGGCCTCAGAGTTGGATTTGCAGGCCTAGAGGAAGGGGTTTAGTGGTGCTCCTTTACTCTAATTCTCACAGAGAACCTACTATTGTGCATCAGATGCAGTGCTGGGCACATTATACACATTTTTCCTGAACAGAACTGGACTTTTCCTGAATAGAACATGTTACACACACATACATGCAAAGATATGGAAGGACTCCATCCTTCTCCTTGTTGGAAGCTGATACTACCTATGGGATTGCTATTCAAATGTGTGGGGCTGGGAAAGAGACACAGCTCTTCTCACCCCAGCTCTTTGTCTCAGGCCCAAAAACTTCAGGAAAAGCTATTGCAGAGGTAGAGAATGTAGCTCAGTGATAGAGGTTTGCCTAGCAGAGTCCTGGGTATAATTCCCAGCACTTAGAAAAAATAAAAATATGTTGTTACATACCAATTACTGTATTCCTTGGGGATAGTCACCTCCTGTCTTATCCAGAAGTCAGGCTTTTGAGATCACCTCATTTTCTTTTCCACCTCTTAAACTCAATTTACCTGAGCAAGTCCAAAAATGAGTGATGATAGGAACTGGGATCAGAATTGGAAGACACTGAACTTTTTGTTTATAAAATAAGGTCAACTTTCTTTTGATTCTGCCCTTTGTGAATTTCCTAAAGAAAGTCAAAGCAATTTAGTTAATCTGCACGTAGGCCGCCTACTTCCTACTCAGAGTTCAAGACTGAACTTTTCTCCCTCAGGTTGACTCTATTATATGTGACAAGGCTTGGGATTGGGCCAACAAACACTCCATCAGAATAGCACTGTAAAATTCTCTCTGGCAAAAAGCTATAAGAATGTGGGAACTGGAAAATAAAAGTTGTCTTGGTTCCAACTTGGGTCATCATGACTTTTCTTTTTAATGGTACCAGGGATTGAACCCATGGATACTTAACAACTGAGCTATAATCCTAGCCCTTTATTTATTTATTTATTTATTTATTATTTAAAAAAATTTTTTTTTATTTTGAGATGGTCTCACTAAGTTTCTTAGGGCCTAATTTGCTGAGACTGGCCTTGAACTTGCAATTCTCCTGGCTCAGCCTCCTGAGGGGTTTGCGCCACCACACCTTACCAGTCATCATGACTTTTGGCACTGGAAGATAGTATGTCAGTTTGTACCAAAAAATAAATTACCAGTTTGGGGATAATCTTTGATGAGGACTTGGCAACTCTATTGACTCTGCAAATCTTTTTTATATTTCAGCCAATGCAATCTGCCAGGGGATGTGTATGAGTGACACATCATATAGCTAAAATAAAGCAGCACTTAATTTGACACCCACTACTCGATGTCAGAAATAGAACCACCAAGTGACTCATAATTACTATTTCAACTATTTCAAATACTGGTAATTGAGTTTCCTATATTCATTTCCTAAGATGCAAATGTTTCCAAAAATTAAACTGAAGTTTGTTGTGGAATAAAATTTCAGAATTTGGGAAATTGTAGAAAGTCACAATTGCACAAACATAAATATGTGTCCTTACCTCATTTAGTTAGTTAATACTTAGTTTATGGTCCTTATAATTTTATCATTATTGTAATCATACCTTTCCCTTAAGGAAAAAATGTTATTGTAGTCAAGTTGAACTAGAGGTGGTTGTGTATATAACCAATTGTGTTTCAGTCCTGAGGTTGGGCATGTGTTTCAAGTGTCCTTGTACCCTCTATGTAGCACAGGCTTCCAGTTGTCCTCTAATATTCACAGTACTAGACTCCCAAGTTTAAGACATTTTTTGATTAGTGCATTATAATTAGGTATAATGATGGGCTTCATTGTTACATATCTGTACATGTGCATAACATAATTTGGTCCATTTCTTCCCCCATTCCTTTCCCTTCCCTCTGCTCTTCTCTCTCCCTTGTGCCTCTCCTCTACCATACTGGTCTCCCTTCTATTTTCATTAGATCCCCCTTTCTTCCTTCTTCTCTCTAGAGCTTCTATATGTGAGAAAAAACATAACCCTTGACTTCCTGAGTCTGGCCTATTTTATTCAATTTAATGCTCTCAAGTTTCTATCTTCCTAATGACATAATTTTGTTCTTCTTTATGATGAACTAAAACTCCATTGTTTATGTATATCACAGTTTTTTTTTAATCCATTCTGTTGACAGATGCATAGGCTGTTTCCATAATTTGACTATAGTGAGTTGCGCTGTTATAAACATAAGTATGCCTATATCCTGGTAGTATGATGACTTTTATCCTTTTGGATAAATACTAAGGAGTGGTGTAGCTGGGTGTTATGGTGGTTCCATTCCTACTCTTTTAAGGAAACTCTGTGCTGATTTCCATAGTGGTTGTACTAGTCTACAATCCCGCCAACAGTGTGTAAGCATTTCTTTTTCCCCACATTCTCATTTATTATTATTTGTATCCTCGATGACTGCAATTCTAACTGGAGTGAGATAAAATCTCAGTGTAGGTTTTTTTTTGTTTTTTTGTTTTTGTTTTGTTTTGTTTTTTGATACCAGGGATTGAACTCAGGGGTACTTGACCACTGAGCCACATCCCCAGCCTTATTTTGTGTTTTATGTAGAGACAGGATCTCACTGAGTTGCTTAGCGCCTCACCTTTGCTGAGGCTGATTTTGAACTCACTATTCTCCTGTCTCAGCCTCCCAAAGTGCTGGGATTATAGGTGTGCACCACCACGCCTGGTTTTAGTGTAGTTTTGATTTGTATTTCCTGATTGCTAAATCATTAAACATTTTTTCATATATTTTTGGTCATTTTTATTTCTTCTTTTCAGTAGTATCTGTTTAGTTCATTTATTGACTGAGGGTTTTTTTTTTTAAATATTTCTTTTAGTTGTAGATGGACACAATATTTTTATTTTATTGCTTTGTACGTGGTGCTGAGGATCGAACCCAGGGCCTCACGCATGCGAGGTAAGCGCTCTACCACTGAGCCACAATCCCAGCCCCTATTGACTGAGGGTTTTTGTTTTGTTTTGTTTGGTTTGGTAGTAAGTTTTTTGCATTCTTTATATATCCTGGACATTAATTCTTTCAGAAAAATAGCTTGCAAAGATTTTCTCCCACTCTGTGGGTCTCTCTTCACACTCTCATTTCCTTTGCTGTGCAGAAGATTTTTAATTTGATGCCATCCCATATATTTTGGTATTATTTCCTGAGCTTGAAAAGTCCTGCTGAGGAAATCATTGCCTGTGTCCATACATTGGAATGTTGACCCTACGGTTTCTCTAGGAGTTGTAAAGTTTCTGGCCTAATTCCTAGGTCTTTAATTCATTTTCAGTTGACTTTTATGCAAGGTGAGAGATAAGGGTCTAGTTTCATTCTTTTACAACCAGCACCATTTATTTAAAAGGCTATCTTTTCTCCACCATGGTTTTTTTTTTAATTTTTTTTAGTTGTAGATGGACACAATGTCTTTATTTCATTGCTTTGTATGTGGTGCCGAGGATCGAACCCAGGGCCTCACGCATGCGAGGCAAGCGCTCTACCTCTGAGCTACAATCCCAGCCCCTCTCCACCATGGTTTTGATGTCTTTGTCAAGGATCAGATGATTATATCTGTGTAGGTTTGTCTCTGTGGTCCTCTATTCTATTCCATTAGACTCCCCAGTTCTTAAGTGGGTTACAAATCCACTCAGAATAAAGACCACATTTCCCCAGCCTGCCTTAGAGACAGATGTGGTTTGGAACTAAGTTTAGGCAAATTAGGCGTAAGCACAAGTGTTACATAGCAGGCTTTAGAAACCTTCCTTAATTTAGCTTTCTTCTCCATCTCTTCCTTCTTCCTGCTGGCTGGCTAGAGGTAAACAGCTATCTTGGCCCATGAAATTATCTTAAAAAAGAGGATAGAGCTGGGGATATAGCTCAATTGGTAGAGGTTTTGCCTTGCATGCATAAGGCCCTGAGTTCTGCTCCCCAGCACCAAAAAAAGAAAAAGAAAAAAAAAAAAGAGGCTAGGCCTGGCATACCAACTTCATGGAGCAAAACCACCACATCAATTCTGGCCTGCCTCACTCTGTGCTTTTATATAGGATTAACTTTTATCTCGTTCAAGCTACTGTCACTTACAATGGAACAAAATTCTAACTGATAAACCACACAATCTTTAGTTTACCCTAGCATATCACCAGAGCAGAATATATTGTCATAAATGTTTATTGAATTAATGTTGCAAATTTGGGCTTTGGGAATGTACTTTTTTTTTTTTTTATTGGTACAGAAGCTTATGGGCTAAAGCCAGGAAACAGGTCATCCAAGGCCAGAGGTAAATGAGTTCAAGCTGCTTAAGCAACTGAGCATTTGTCAGTTATCAGGCACATAAGGAATAAATGGCCAAAGGTAAGACTGAAAGAATGAAGTGGGGGAAGCTCGAGTAAGAGGATTTTGAGAACATCCATCTTTGGCCCAGATGATGCTGAGCAATTACCTCAGGGCCTATATCAGCGGTTCTCATCTGGGATAACTTTGTACGTCAGGGGACATTGACAACATCTGGAGACATTTTTGGTTTTCACAGTTGGTTTGGAGAAGAGCAGTGCTATGAGCAGCCAGTGTGTAGAGGCTAGAGATCACACTAAAAATCCTGTCACAAATGGGGTAGCCTCCATAACAAAGAATTATCTGGCCCCAAATGTCCATAGTGCTAAAGTGAAGAAACTCTGGTCTTAGCTGTCCGTAGCCATATGGTTTGAACCTAAACTCCAATTGCTCTTGGAGTTGAGGCCAGAAGTAAAGAGGATTGTTTAACCAGCCTGGATAACAGCTTGGAAATAGACAATCCAGACTTTTGTGTTCAGCATCATTAAGCAGATTTTATGACTAAACTGAGTACCTGCAAATTGCTCTATGAATGTTAAATAGCTTATACCCCAGAGTTCCTCCCACAATGCAAAATAATTGTGCCCTACTCAAGGCTAAGTGGGACTGTGACATTCTCCCAAGCCAGCAAGGTGAGTCCAGACTATAAAACAGGTCCCTTGGGGTTTCAAGGTGTCAGAGAAGTTCTCTCCCATTCTGAATATGGGCAGGAGAGTGAAACTGACATACAACTTCTCTTTGGATGTGTGTCATTTGTGTCCTAAATATGAACATCATTCCACATTCCCAAGGCTGGGGTTGTACAGAAGTTCCATGCTAGAGGGGCCTAGGAGGGTAGATCTATTCTCAGTTCTGCGGTCAAGCTGCTGTTTGAAGGAGAGTAACCCTCTGACTTCTCCAGGCATCATTTTTTCTTATAGTGTGAAAATCAAAATTACCATTAGCTGGAGGGGAGGCCTGAGGGAAAGAGAGGAAGAGCAAGTTGATTGAGCAGCTCTGGCTGCTAAGCCTTATGTGCACAAATCAGCAACAGCAAGCTTAAGCCTCCGAATATCTCTGTCAGTTCTTGGATGACAGTAGTGTGCAAATAAAACCCTATTTATATTTCTGCATTTGTGTTGGCCTACACATGTTTATTTCTCATATTAATTAGGTCATAATAGATACTTTTGTTTCTCAAAAAAAATTTTTTTGCCCAACTGCATGAAATTGCATGCTGATTATACACAAAACAGTATGCTTGGTATTATGTGGTTCCTGCCCACAAAAGTCTTTCATTCTAGTGGAGAGCAGACAGCCACACAAACAAATCACAATACAAGGTAGAAAGCCATAACACCATAAAAGAGACATAACAGTGCTACTGGTTCACAGGGAATGGAATAATTAATATTATTTCAAGAGGTAGTTTAAAAAGTACTTACTGCAACCTTGCTATGTGCCATACAATCTGCTAAATGATGAGATTAAAAAATGAATGACGGCGGGGCGCTAAGCAACTCAGTGAGACCCTGTCTCTACATAAAACACAAAATAGGGCTGGGGATGTGGCTCAGTGGTGGAGTGCCCCTGAGTTCAAAAAAAAAAAAAAAATGAGACCAAGCTGGGGATATAGCTCAATTGTAGAGTGCTTGCCTTGCATGTACAAGGCTCTGGGTTCAATCCCCAGCACAAAGAAAGAAAGAAAAGAAAGAAAGAAAAGAAAGAAAGAAAGAAAGAAAGAAAGAAAGAAAGAAAGAAAGAAAGAAAGAAAGAAAGAAAGAAAGAAAGAAAAGAAGCATGAATGAGACATCGCAAGACCCTGGATTTGATTCCCAGCAAAACACACACACAGATATACACAAAAGATACCAAAGAGTCTTCAGCTGAGAGGGGGAAAGAGATGTATATTGAGAGGAAGCATCGAAGCTACATAATATTGAAGTTATGCAAAATCACTAGACAGGTCAGATACAGGAATAGGGGCAGGTGGTGGTGGGAATCCCAGGCAAAGGAAAAGCATGAGCAAAGGCTCTGGATGCCAAACCAGCTTGCAGCTCATCAGCCTCCACATAATGTCCCCCACTACCCAAATCCCGATCCCCATCCACTCCCATTAGACATTTGTTGAGGAGTGGGCTTCTCTCTGAGTGTGCTTTGTAATGCAAATCCCCCAAGGGTAGAGTTTTTGGTGTGTGTGTGTGTGTGTGTGTGTGTGTGTTTCATGGATGCACAATATTTCTCCCAGTAGTAATGATCTAGGTTTTTTTCCTGATTAGAAATTATTTTTAAAAAAATTTTTAAAAAATTTTTTTAGTTGTAGATGGACACAATATCTTTATTTTATTTATTTTTATGTGGTGCTGAGGATTGAACCCAGTGCCTCATGCATGCGAGGCAAGTGCTCTACCACTGAGCCACAATCCCAGCGCCCTGATTAGAAATTATTAAAATTACACAATGAGCATCCATATACATATGTCTTTGGTTATTCATGAGACTATTTCTAGAGCTAAATTTTAAAAATGAGGCGATAATAAACTAATTTCAAGGATGAGCCATGAATGCATAGGGATCACTGATTCCTAAGGAGATAAGGGATATGTGAGCAGATAATGAGCTACAGGGGAAAAAAGCAGGAAAAGAAGTCTCTGAAGACAACCTTCACTGGGTTCCTAACTTTGTCTAATGGCAGCTCTGTATATAACCTCAAAACTGGGTGTCTTGGGCTGGGGTTGTGGCTCAGTGGCAGAGCACTTGCCTCGCATATGTGAGGCCCTGGGTTCGATTCTCAGCACCACATATAAATAAATGAATAAAATAAAGGTCTATCAACAACTAAAAAAATATTTAAAAAAAAACAAACCTGGGTGTCTTGGGCTGGGGTTGTAGCTCAGTAGTAGAGTGCTTGCCTATCAAGTATGATGCACTGGGTTTGATTCTCAGCAATGCATATAAATAAATAAACTAAAGTTCCATCAACAACTAAAAAAAAAAAATAGGTGTCTTATGTGGCCACATCAATGTTTATAGCAGTTCAATTCACAATAGCTAAGCTATGGAACCAACCTAGGTGTCCTTCAACAAATGAATGAATAAAGAAAATGTGGTATGTATACACAATAAAATATTACTCAGCCATAAAGAAGAATGAAATTATGGCATTTGTTGGTAAATTGAATAGAACTAGAGACTATCATGCAAACAGAAATAAGCCAATCCCAAAAATCCAAAGGCCAAATGTTCTCCTGATATGCAGATGCTAACACAGAATGGGAGGGAGGCAATAGAAGTTCATTGGATTAGACAAAGGGGAATGGAGGGAAGGCAGGGAGGATGGAAATAGGAAAGACAACAGAAATTGGACATAAACTGGACATAACTTTCCTACTCATATATGAATACATGACCAGTGTAACTCCACATCATGTACAAACACAAGAATGGGAAGTTATATTCCATGTATGTATTATGTCGAAATATGCTCTACTGTCAGGTATATCTAAAAAGGACAGATTAAAAAT
The DNA here is from genome assembly GCA_004024805.1 of Geosciurus inauris. NCBI lineage: Eukaryota > Metazoa > Chordata > Mammalia > Rodentia > Sciuridae > Geosciurus > Geosciurus inauris. Next base: position 15,154 of record PVHX01024599.1, on the reverse strand, counting down.
AATCTAAGCCAGGTGCGGTGGCACACGCCTGTAAATCCCAGCACTTTGGGAGGCTGAGACAGGAGAATCGCGAATTCAAAGCCAGCCTCAGCAATGGTGAGGTGCTAAGCAACTCAGTGAGACCCTGTCTCTACATAAAACACAAAATAGGGCTGGGGATGTGGCTCAATGGTTGAGTACCCCTGAGTTCAATCCCCGGTACTAAAAAAATAAAAATAAAAGTAACTTTATTAGTTGTAGATGGACACAATACCTTTAAAAAAAAAAAAAAAAGGTGTCAAGGTGTCATATTTTTAATACCTTTATTTTATTTATTCATTTATATGTGGTGCTGTGGATTGAACCCAGTGCCTCATACATGCTAGGCAAGCACTCTGCCACTGAGCCCCAGCCCCAGCCCCTGAACTCACTTTTTTTTTGGTACTGGAGATTGAACTCAGGGGCACTCAACCCCTGAGCCACATCCCCAGCCCTATTTTGTGTTTTATGTAGAGACAGGGTCTCACCGAGTTGTTTAGCGCCTCGCCGTTGCTGAGGCTGGCTTTGAACTTGCGATTCTCCTGTCTCAGCCTCCCTAAGTGCTGGGATTACAGGCTTGAGCCACTGTGCCCAGCTCCTGAACTCACTTTTTAAAAGTAACTTTTTTAGTTGTAGATGGACACAATACCTTTATTTTATTTATTTATTTTTATGTAGTGCTAAGGATTGAACCCAGGGCCTCACATGTGCTAGGCCAACGATCTACCACTGAGCCACAACCTCAGCCTTGAACTCACTTTTATAATAACAACCAACACCCTAAATAAGAGCATTAAACCATTCATGAGGGTGAAGCCCTCCTAACTCAATCACCTCTTAAAGGTGCCACTTCTTAGTGTCATGAGGGCAATTAAATCTCAACATGAGTTTTGGAGGGAACATTCACTTCTAGATTTTGCCTTCATGAAACTTGTTCCTGTGTGGTGAACCAAGCATTGTGCTAGCACTTACCAACAGACAGGTGGAAGGGGCACCACAATTTTAAGATGTGTTATGGGAGAAAATCCTAACTTTGGGAAAAATATATCCATTAACCATTTATTTGTGATTGAAAAAGATAAGCCCTGTATAATTTTAGCTCTTGAAGGTGCTTTGAGAACCACCATGCAGGTATCAGAACCCTGTGTAGATCCATTACTCTTGTTCTGGTTTGAAGGGTGCAGGAAGGGTGTGAGTACAGAGCAAGAAAGAGCACAAGGAAGCCATTCCTGTGTAACAGTATCCCCCCTTAAATCCTACCCGAGAGTCAACAAATGGTTCAGTCTTTTTTCATTTCACAATAATTCAGATGTAATTCACATGCCATAAAATTCACCTTTTAAAAATGTAAGGTTTAATTTTTTTTAGTGTATTCATGAGATTATACAGCCATCTCAACTGTCTAATTCAAGAACGTTCTTGTCACCTCCAAAAGAAACCTCATATCCATTGGAAAGCCTATTCCATCTTTCCTCCCATAGCCTTTAATCTATGTTAGGTCTATATGAATTTGCCTATCTTGGACATTTAATATAAGTGTAATCAGCTGGGCGTGGTGGCGCACGCCTGTAATCCCAGCACTTAGGGAGGCTGAGACAGGAGAATCACCAGTTCAAAGCCAGCCTCAGCAATGGTGAGGCGCTAAGCAACCCAGTGAGACCCTGTCTCTACATAAAACACAAAATAGGGCTGGGGATGTGACTCAGTGGTTGAGTGCCCCTGAGTTCAATCCTCAGTATCAAAAATATATATATATGTATGTATATATATGTGTACATGTGTGTGAAATCATGTAATTTGTGGTCTTCCGTGACTTTCCTCTTTCAATTAATATGACATTTTCAAGATTTTTCCACATTGTAGTATGTATCAATATTTCATTCTTTTTTATGGCTGAATAATATTTCATCCCCAAACTCCTAATATGTCATATTTTTCAATATATTCATGAATATATTGAAAAATATAAATATATTAGTTAATGAATATATTAGTTCATTTCCCATTTCTACAACAGAATACCTGAAGCTGGGTAATGTATAAAAGAAGAGAGGTTTATTTAACTCACAGTTGTGGAAGTTCCAGAACATGGTGCCAATATTGGCTTTGCTCTGGTGAGGGCACACTTAACTGTATCACAGCATAGTGAATGAGGGGAACACATGGGAGAAAGAGAGATCACATGGTGAGACAGGAAGCCAGAGAGCAACTCAGAGGTCAGCCTCACTTTTTTAGAAGAACCCTCTTGACTGAACTAAACAGAGTCCCAGAGAACCACTTAATCCCTCCTGAGAGCAGTGTCCCCAGTGTCACAGGCTCCACTTCTTAAAGGTTCCACACCACATTGTTAGGTAGGAGTTCAGGGACTCCAAGATGGTGGAGGCAGGATATAAGAAAAACGCTGCTGGAAGACAAAATGGAGATGAGTCATCATGTCCCTGTTTATGATAAATCCAATTACCATGACAACCCCCACCACTGAGAACTTATCACCCATAATAACTCCTGCCACAGGTTCTGTACTCTAAAATAACCAATGGAGGTGAACTGGACAGTATGCTAATTAAGTTTTCTAAAGTGACCAATGGGGGGAAATTATTCTAATTAAATATTATAAGGTAACCAATGGGGTTAAGTCTTTAATCAGTATAGGGAAGAAAATGCCTCACAGCTCAGCATATAAAACACTAATTTCCAGGGCTGGGGATATAGTTCAGTTGGTAGAGTGCTTACCTCACATGCACAAGGCCCTGGGTTCAATCCCCAGCACCACAAAAACAACAACAACAAATAAAATACCCCACTAATTTCTGGCCATTGAGGCCTTGAGCCTCTCTCTCACCTGGCCCACTCCTTTCTACCCTATGGAGTGCTACTGTCACCTTCACCTTTAGTAAATCTGTACTTCCATGTGTTTTGCTCAATTCTTTGTTTGGGACATTAAGGACCTGGACCCCGACTGGACACAATAACCTCTCCATATCACCACATGGATGGCCAAGTTTTTAAAACATGAAACCTTGAGGGATACACTCAAACCATAGCAACGGACATTTGTGGGTTGTTTCTCCTTATAACTATTATAAATAATGCTGTTAGGAATATTTGTGTTCAGATTTTAGTGGGGACATATTTTATTCAGTTTTCTTGGTTATATAACCAGGAGTAGAATTGCTGGGTCATAAAACAGATCAATCTTAAGGCCAAGTCTATAGGGAAACTAAAATTTTTTTTAATAAACTATTTTTTAGAGCAGTTTTTAATTTTAATTTTTTTTTTTTGTGGTGCTGGAGCTTTAACGTGGGGCATTATGCATGCTTTACCCCTGGTCTACACCCTCAGACATTTTATTTTCAGAGCAATTTCAAGTTCACAGCAATATTTGAAGCCATAGAGATTTCCCACATCCTTGCTACTCCATGCACAAGCATAGCTTCCCCCATTATCAACATAGGGAAATTTTTAAATTGTCCATATCTCAGTTTGAATTGCTTCCAATAGCCAATTGGATTATTTTCTCCTATCACCTTGGAGAGGAATTTTATTTGGCAAGTGTGGGGGATGGGGAACATAATTTTAGAGCTTGGGGCAATGTACAAGAAGATATTTTTACTAGGATTCTTATCATAAAGGAAGCACCACAACTAGTTTGGGCAAGAGGGGGAATTTTTAGCAGCTGCTCATAATCGCAGCAGGAATAAGGCTGAAACTCAAGGATGTTTGCAACCAGAAGCGCCAATACTACTAACTCTTTCTCACCTCTGTGCTTTTCTCAGCATAGCCTCTTTCATAGCAAGGAGCAAAACTGTCAGCAACCCCCCTGCCTCAGTTCTTGCAGCTTTGCCTATAGACAGAGACTGAATTTTCTTCCTATTCTTTGTGTCAAAAAATCTCAGGGAGGGCTGGGACTGTAGCTCAGCGGTAGAGCGCTTGCCTCGCATGCGTGAGGCCCTGGGTTCAATCCTCAGCACCACGTACAAAGCAATAAAATAAAGACATTGTGTCCATCTATAACTAAAAAAATATTTTTTAAAAAAATCTCAAGGATGGATCCTTGTCTTGTGATTTCACCCAACTTTGACCAGGCTGTGAAATGCACCGTGGTCAATGTATGAAACACTCAAATTGGCCCAGCGTGGGTCACTTTTGCACCCAAAGACTTTGGAACAGGATTTCTAATAACTTGGCAGTTTGTTTTGAACCACATGGTTGTAGTAGGAAGAACATACTCTGGAAAAAAAGGAGTGCAGAAGAAGAGAGGAGGAGAGCTGGGCCAACACATGTTAGATGTCCACCAGAACAGCCTGGTTGGGTTGCAATGACCTTGGGCGGTGTGAGACCACTGCAGAGTGGGAAGGGTGGAAGGCTCAGAGACAGCAATGACAAACTCCTAGTACTTGCAATTGTTTCCTAGGTCCTAATAGCCTTATATACCCCCACCACATTTTCCATGGTCTATGTTTCTGATAATATCACAAACCATGTGCTTACTGAGCTGTGTTCCTCAGAAGCTTCTTGCCTTGCACTCTTCAGGTAGCTGAGGAAGAAATGTACTTAATTCTATCTACCAATATTTCTTCCCCAGAAGATTAGGTTGTGACATGAACCATGGGGCCCTGAAGTGGCAGATTATTTTAAATATCACATTGCATGGATTTGCTTTGTTCTCATGATCTTTTCTGGCTCTTTCCTGCATTGTATTCACAATATTTATTGCAATAGCATCAAAGATCATCTCTTCAAAGAGATCGCCCACACCCGCTCAGACATCCTCACCTCCATTCTCATAGGTGATTTCATTTTTCTTTATCATATTTGTCCTTACATGATGCCTATTGGTCTCCATTTGTTATCTATGTCCCCCCAAAAATATAGACTCCATGAGGGCAAGGCAAATCCTGCTGAGCCTCACACCTGGAGCAGCACCTGTCACATGATCAGACACAAAGAAGATTTCTCAACCCCTCTGATAGAACAGTGGTCTTCACATTCATTCAGGCCAAAATCCTGGGAAAACATGATGTTCTTTGTGGGATAATAATGTATTTAATTTCATTTTACAAGATAGAAATGATTTTCTTGCAGGAAAAAAACATAATTTTGATGGCTGTCAGCCTGGTCTAAACTGTAATTCAGACATCAAGGTGGATGTGGATGTGTGTTGATCCTGCATGCCATGATCCCATATTGGCACTAGGTAAATTACTTAGGATACATTTTATTTGTATATGTGTATCAAAAATATAGAAAATGCAATAGAATGATACACATCAAATTTCAAATAGTAATCATATCTAGGAACCAAGAGGGATAAGGTTCAAAAGGGACTTTAGTATTAGTTTAATGCTTTAATATTTTAAAAAGAAAGATAGATAGAGACAGAGACACACAGACAGTGAGGGAGATAGAGAAATAAATATTTTTTAAAATAGAATGAACATGAAAAAAAGACTGAAAGTAAATATGTCAAAATATTTTCAGAAGCTAATTTTGAGTGGTAGGAGTATAACTGATTATTTTCCTCTTTATTCTCTTGTTTATTTTTTAACTCTTCCTTACTAAATAAAGCATGATATGAAGGCAAAATTAATCATAAAATGGAAGACAAACTATTGCTAAGAAGGCTTTTGCTGTGCTAAACTGATGGAATAGCTTAGCCATTTTTGTTTTCTGCAACACCAAATTTACATTTTTGCACTTTTCAATTCCTAAGTCTAGAATTTCTCTCTCACTCTCTCCTTCTCTATCTCGATTTTCTTTCTAATATAGTGCTGATATTCTGAAAATCTCTGGAAAGACGTCTGACCTTGTGCCATGTCTTTACTTTCCAGAGTCATTTTAGATTCAGAACTGATTACATATAATCTCTAACCAGAAGAATGATTCAGCTCTTTGAAAGAATAGAATTTTAATATCTTCTCTATTAATATCTTGCATTTTAATATGCTTTGTAGAGTAGACTAATCTTAGAATCCACAAAATCTATGGTAAAACTTATTTGATCACAAAGTCTTTGATGGATCCAGTAAAAGTTCTACACCTCTTTTTAGAGTTTGTTTTTGTTTTATGGTGCTGGAGATGGAAGCCAGGGCCTTATGCATGCACAGCATGTGTTTCACCACTAAGCTACACCCTCAGCCCCTGCATCCTTCCTTAGACTCAAAATTTTAGCAATCACATGACTAAATGAGTGTCTGAGCTACAGAACCATCCAGAACAGGGATTTTGTTTGCTTTGTCCATTACCATAGGTTTCCTCAGTTCCTAGTACAATAGGTAGGTAACATAGAAAGTGCCCAATAAATGTTTGTTGAATAAATAAATGGATTTGAAGCATTTAAGTAATGTTTGTGCCCGGGTGTAGCTTTGTGGTAGAACACGTCTAGTATGTGTAAGGCCTCAGGTTCAACTCCCAGCACTACAAAAGAAAAAGAAAGAGAAAAGAAATTCTTGTGTATTGTTTAATTTAAAAGACTTGGTCTAATTCTCTCTGGGTGAGTCTAACAATATGCATAGTAAAGCACAGGAAAGACAATAGAGGGCTAGGGCTGGGGCTCAGTGGTAGAGCGATTGCCTTGCATGCATGAGTCACTGGGTTCGATCCTCAGCACCACATAAAAATAAATAAAAATAAAAATATTGTGTCCATCTACAACTAAAACATATTTTAAAAAAAGAAAGACAGTAGAACGAATCACACATAACTTTCCTATGTTCCTATATGAATACACCACCACTAAAACTCCACATCATGTACAACTGCAAGAATGGGATCCTCATTAGAATATGTTATACTCCATGTATGTATAATATGTCAAAATACACTCTACTGTTATGTATATCTAACAAGAACAATTTTTTAAAAATCACGAGGGGATAAGAGACTAGACTGATCAGAATTAGGTCACGTGCCCCCTAGGGGGAAGAGAGGCACATTGTTTGGAGTGGGACTCTCATCAGGAATTGAAAGTAGTCAAACTCATGGAAGCAGACAGCAGAATGGTGGTTGCCAGGCATTGGGGAGAGGGGGAAACAGAAATGTTGACCAAAGGCTACATAGTTTCAGTTACACAAGATAACTAAGCCCTAGAGATCTGAAGAACAGTGAAGTGCATATAGTTAACAATACTCTAGTGTATAATTTAAATTTGTTAAAAGGGTAGATCTTATGTTAAATGTTTTTAGAGAAAAAGTAACTTTGAGAAGATGGTTACGTTTATGGCATTCTTTATGGTGACAATTTCACATGTATGCTTATTTTTTAATTTATAAAGGTGCCTTCATTAAATGTGTACTCCTTGTACATCAATCCACCTCAAATTAAAAAAAAAAAATTGTTTAGTTGTTGATGGACCTTTATTCTTATTCATTTATTTATATGTGGTGCTAAGAATCAAACCCAATGCTTCACACTTGTGAGGCAAGCACTGTACCAGAGCCACAACCCCAGCCCTCAAATTTTTATAGAAAACCCAGAGTGGAAAAGAATCTGCTGAGGAAGAGGAGTGCAATTACTAAAAAAAAGATAGGAGAAGTGGGCAACAAAAGCCTCAGCTGGGTACACATGAGCACATCGTGAACTATTCAATTACACTGGAGAATCTGAAGATAAAATGAAATGAGAAAGCGGAGGAAACAATGGGGATTATGGTGAGAGGCAGACGTTGGAGGAACATGTTCAGGCTGAGTGAGGTGGAGAGCAGCCAGGATAAACACAGAGGGACCCAAGTAGCAGATCCAGTCATAGCAGGCCAGAGGCCAGACCTAGGATTATCTTCTCAATGTGGTGGAAAACTCCCAGAAGGTCCTGAGCTGGGAAGGTCTTGAGCTGGAAGCACGATCCATTTATGTTTTCAAAATATCATTCTGGCAGCTTTATAGAGAACCAAAGTGTAAAATCCAAACTCAAAATGGAGTCACTCTGGCTCAGGCCTGCATGTATCAGCTAACCTGCTCTTTGTGCTTCTGTGATTAATGCTTTGCTATGCTTGCTTCTCACGGATGGGGGTGCAAAACCACAGGCTGCCAGACCCCCTGGCCAGTTACCTGAAGTTCCAGGAACTGAAAGGGGACATAGGAGGCACTGTCACGGTTGAACTGTAAATAACTATAGGTTGAATACCTGCCAAATCATGTTTTCCTGAGTCATGTAGCTAGCCCACCCTATAATAACCTCTGAGACCCTCACTTCGGGGTCACTTTCTGAAGGAAAGGAGAGCTGACCCCAATCGATTGGCCTGTGTGCCTACTTCCTCAATAAACTTTGCTGCTTCTGCAGAGTTGTCTGGGCTGCACTTCTTAGGGAGAGGTGTGGGTTGGATGCAAACATGGGAGGTAGCAAGAGTGAAGGCCTAGAAAACAATTAGCAGTTTCCTGCAGCTATTGAGATACACAGTGCCAACAACCAAAACTAGGGAGGAGGGGCTGGGGTTATGGCGCAGTGGTAGCGTGCTAGCATGTGTGAGGCACTGGGTTCGATCCTCAGCACCACATAAAAATAAAATAAAGATATTCTGTCCACCTACAACTAAAAAAATAAATAAAATTTTAAAAAAAAGACTAGAGAGGAGTAGACAAGGCAGCAAGACATGTTAATTGGACATTAAGTGATTGTTTACATAAATAATTAATTGTAATTGGGATACTTGCTACAAAAGAGATGAAATAGGCAAGTGGGTCTGGTCTGGGATTGGAGTTGACAGAGCAGTCAGGTAAGGCTTCTCTGAGCAAATGAGATTAAAGCTGGGGCCTGCAGGATGAGAGAAAAGGGAGAGGAGAAGAAAAATTTCTAACAAAAAAGGATACAGGTGGAAAGTTTTGAGGCCAAGAAAAGCTCAGCTTACTCCAGGAACTGAAAGGAAGCCAACTGGCTGGAGCAGAAAGCAGGAGGAGCAGTATGAGAGATGAAGCTGGTGGATTCAGCAGGAACCACATCTCATGGGGTCTTGAGAGACTTCTGAGCCTTGTAAGATTATTGGGTTTGAGCCTAAGCACTGTAGGAAACCACAGAGGGAGGACTCCTCCTGAGAGAAATATTCCTTGTTTCCTCATTAAACTTAGAGTTAATAAGCAGTATCTACATGACAAGATCAGATTCATAGTTTAGAAAGGGTTCTCTGCAATGTGGAACATGGATAAGGAGCAAGACTAGTGCAGAGAGCTAGTCGGCCTGGTGTGGAGGAGAGATCGTGAGAGATGTTAGTGGTTTGGACCACAGAGGTGGCAGTGGGAATAGAGGGAGGTGTATGATGTAGTGATTGGCAGGCCAGGGGAGCAGAGGGAGAGCCTGAGACTGGTCACTGCATAATACGCATTGGCAGGTGGAGTTCAACAATGGGTTGGGACATTGCATTTGATTCCAAGATGTACCTCTTAAGTTTCCTGCTACTTATCCTGCAGTATCTTAGAATGTTTTTAGAGGACTGGGATAAAATTTGCAGAATGACTAGAATCATTCTAAATGGGCTTATTTATAACGGGTCACTTATAGAGATGTGGAGAGTATAAAAGGGAACCATGAAGGATTACCCTAGGTCTCAATGAGAATCATTGAGGGGAGGGAGAAGTTACCATAACCCAGCAGGATAGTCACATGGAGAGGTCACTTACAGAAGCTATAATATTTGGTCAAGGGACTCACAGGGAAGAAGCCAGGGAAATAAAAATTCTTACCTCTTGGCATGCATGGGGGTAGATTTTCAAACATTTTACTTGGGAAACAAACATAGGAGAAGGAAAAAGTTCTCAGCTGTTGAAGGAATTGCTTCCACCCATCAGTGGTTTAGTTTGTCTGTTTTGTGTTTTAATTAATGCAAAGCTGGCAAATAAAAATTGTGTATATTTGTGATGTTTTGATACATGTATACTTTGTAAGGCGGTTACATCAAGCTCATTAAAATATCCATCACCTCAAATACTTATCATTTTTTGTTATGAGATTTTCACTCATCTTTATATGTTACTCAGGAATTTTAGTTGTAAATTCTGATGAAAATAACCTTTTGGGATCTGCCGATTTTGCCAGACTTTTAGCAAAGTCTTCTAAAATGCATTTTTTGAGAAGTAAAGATTTTACATTGGAGTTCAAAGGAATTCAGTTGGCAGCCTGCACAAGCATGGGTTGTTTTCTGCAAAGACAACCAAGGCAACTCTCTGGAGCATAAATGCATCAGGACAGGGAATTCTGAACTGTTAGCACTATTATTCTGCTGCATCATGACTCTGAATTACCTAGACTTTCCGCCTCTGTTTTTTGTATTATTCAAGTTACAGCAACTTTGTTATTCTAAGCACATTGTCTTTGTAAATCCATGACAAATTATATGCAAAATTTGTCATTCTTGTTTAAAAATTCAACTGCTCAGTAGATTTTTCATCTATGACTTTTTTTTTTATTTATGACTTTTAAAATAGGTTGGGCAGGTATCTTATTTCTATCCCCTCTAAAATGTTATGGTCCTGGAACAGACTTTTAATATTTTTCTTAATGGCTCTGGTTTCCACTGCAAGTTAACAATGATTACTTGTGGTCTGACAGTTCCCTTGGCACTGTACCAAAAACAGAAGCAAGACAGCACATTCTCTGCCAGAGAGGCTTAACATCTAAGCCAGACATTCAGCTGAGAATCCAAATTGCCTTCTTTTCTATACCTCCTCCCTCCCTTGAGCAAAAAATGTCATCTGGCAGGTTCTTTGGTTCCCTAACTCCGGAAAGCCATTTGAGCCCAGCAATTCCCAAAAATGTCACAGCATTTTCAAGTTGGTATAAATGTCAATCTGTTTTCTTAAGTAGAATATTTGTCTCCAAGTTTAAAAAAATCAAGTACTTTTTCTCTGTTTAGAAAGTTGATTATCAAATGGTGTCTTGGGGGCAGTACTGCAATCTGAGATAAGTAATGTAGACAGGTCAACAGCAGGTGTGAGGTGTATACCAAGAAAGTAGAATGCTGTCTATCCCTTCTTTCCTTTTCTCCTCCCGCTCCAGCTTGGTCCCTGGCACCCTAGAACCACCTGTAACAGTCTTCCCCTTGGAAAGGAAAGAACAATGAGAGGATGGGGAAGGAAACTATATGAAGAACAGGGGAAGACTTGTTTCCAAACCTTTGAACCTTCAAGTTTCAATAGCAACAAAGAAGTTTCAGTCAAAAGTCTCTAAGCCAAAGGCACATTAATTTAGCCTTTAGTTTTAAAAATTAAGAATAAAGAACAGGGAACTGGGAGTGTGATTCAGTGGTAGAGCTGTTTACTATCATGGGCAAGGCCCTGGGCTTAATCCCCAGCACTGGAAGGGAAGAAAAAAAAGAATAGAGAACTGAAAGTTCTATTAACAAAAATAAAAATTAACTTTAAAAATCTTATTCTAAATCATAATCATTCAAGGGCAAAAGAGATGGTGGCAAAAGAAAGAAAAATGAAGAAATGGAGGGAGAAATTTTTTAAATGACCTCAATTATTGTCAAATTCCCAAGCAGCACCAAACCCAGGGTCTCATATATGCTAGACAAGTGCTCGACCACTGAACTACATCCCCAGCCCAATATCATTCTTTTAAAACTACAACTTTTTAGATTAAAAAAGACTGTAGATAGCAGGAGAACTGTTTATATACTTGTTTGTTTTGGTGCTGGAGATTAAATCCAGAGCCTCACACATACCAAGTACATGCTCTACCACTGAACTACATCCCCTTATTTATTTAAAAAAAATTTTTTTGTAGTTATAGATGGACAGAATGCCTTTATTTTACTTGTTTATTTTTATGTGGTGCTGAGGATCGAACCCAGTGCCTCAAACATGCTAGGCAAGTGCTCTGCCACTGAGCTATAGTCCCAGCCCCACATCCCCTTATTTTTTAAAAGAGAACATTTCTACCTGGAATTTGGATGTCTAAGCAGTTTTAAATTCCTCTATCATTACTTTAAAGTAGAAAAACTCTTAGTTCCTGTTATGAAAAGCAGGGAGTGTTGTATCATGTGTTATAGAGAAATGAGTCAAGTTACATGGTTTGACATACTCATTTCAAGATCATTTGGAATATTGCTACATGAGGTGTAAATGAGTGGAGAATTTTGCTTTAAAAAAATTCACACATGGGGCCCGGGGCTGTAGCTCAGTGGTAGCGCGCTTGCCTAGCACACGTGAGGCACTGGGTTCGAGCCTCAGCACCACATATAAACAATAAATGAATAAAATAAAGATCCATCAACAACTAAAAAAAATTAAAAAAAAAAATTCACACATGGAATTACTCTGTGGGCCTGACAAAATTAAACTGAAATACAGTTCCCCTGTTCCTTCTTTGCATGAAATCAACTTAAAAAAAGTTAGAGAACCTCTTTAGCTTCTTTCATGAAATCTTAATATCTCCAAGCCTTAGTCTGTTAATACAAATGAGGTTATATAGGCGTTTTTATGCATATCTTGTGAGCTCATGATCCCCGCCTATTCATGACTTCACCCCCATACAATGTTCTCCCTCCCAATTCCACACAAATGTTTCTGGCAGTGTTTCTTCCGGAAGTGTCTCATGTGAACTCAGGAATTAGTCCCCACCAGACTTCTGTGGGCATCTCCATGCCATCTGGAAGAGCAAAGTGATCCATCCTGACCTTGATTGCCTCGCAGATGGGTTCACATTATCCTTCTCCTAGAATTCTAGGCAGCCATGTGAGCAAATTTGCCTGAGGTTGTCATTCAGGCTCCCAGCTCTTAGAAGGAGTAAGATGCAGGTTACAGAAAGGGCTGATGACTGGGGTGAGGCCCAGGGAAGTGAGCTTGGGGGAGAGGGCTTGGATCTGGTTCTCCTATTATGAAGGAGGATAAAGAAAACTTTTATAGTTTACATGATTTCTAACACAGTTTACCAGAGTAGGAAAAAAAATCAAGAACATTTGGGATTAAGTTCTGGACCGAAGTCCTGTGTATTTAGTCCTTCACCCCTTGAGTATATGGGTCTCAAGGGCTTAACATGGCCATGGATGTAGCTGGACAATGGTCCCACTGATTGTATACAACACAGCTAACTTGTGTCTTGTGTCAGAGATGCCCAGAGCAGAAGGGATTGAGTACCTTGTTTTGCCTTAAACTTCTACTAGGCACCTCAGAAAAATCTCTCTCTGGATAATTTAACACATTGGCATTAAGTCCTCCCACAACAGAACAAATCAGCCAAGATGTATGAAAAGAAATTTTACTATAATCATTTAAAAAAAAACAAAACAGGAATTAAACCCAGGTGTGCTCAACCACCAAGCCACATCCCCAGCCCTTTTTACTTTTTATTTTGAGACAGAGTCTCACTGAGTTGTTGAGGCTGGCTTTGAACTTGCAATACTTCTGCCTCAGCCTCCAGAGTCTCTGGGATTACAGATATGCGCCACCATGCCTGCCTTAAAACCATTTTTTGTTTGTTTGTTTGTTTGGTACCAGGGATTGAACTCAGGGGCACTCGACCACTGAGCCACATCCCCAGCCCTATCTTGTGTTTTATGTAGAGACAGGGTCTCAATGAGTTGCTTAGCACCTCGCCATTACTGAGGCTGGCTTTGAACTTGCGATTCTCCTGTCTCAGCCTCCCAAAGTGCTAGGATTACAGGCGTGCGCCATTGTGACTGGCTAAAACTATTTTTTAAAAAACATTTTTTTGTAGTTATAGATGGACATTTATTTTATTTATTTATTTTTATTTGGTGCTGAGGATTGAACCCAGTGCCTCACACACGCTAGGCAAGCACTCTACCACTGAGCTACAGCCCCAGCCCCCAAACCAATTTTTTTTAGTTAAAACTAATTTCTGTTAATCATTGATAGTAAAACCATAAGGTTTCAAAGTCCACATAGTCCCTCAAAAACTTTTCCTGAGGATAATTCTCAGTACTGGGGGTTCCAGGATGGTTTATTGACTCTTTACCTGCCTCACTTCTTGTTTTTGTAACATGCTTTTCCAGTTCTCACTTCTTTCTTTCTTTTTTTGGCCAAGGGATATGGTACTAGGGATTGAACTCAGAGGCACTTGACCACTGAGCCACATCCCCAGCCCGATTTTGTGTTTTATGTAGAGACAGGGTCTCACTGAGTTGCTTAGCACCTGGCTTTTGCTGAGGCTGGCTTGGAACTCTTGATCCTCCTGCCTCAACCTCCCAAACTGCTGGGATTACTGGCATGTGCTACCGCACCCAGCAGCTCTCACTTATTCTGACCTCACTGTGTATTATAGTTTGGATCTGGAATGTGCCCTAAAGGCTTGGTTCCCAGGTGGTGGGGTTATTGGGAGGTCATGGAAACTTTAGGAGGTGACCTAGTTAGAGGAAGTAGGTCATTGGGGGCATGTCCTTGAATGGTAGATCTTTTCCCCAGCCCCTTTAGTCCCCATCCCTGCTGCCTCTTTATCTCCCTCTTCTTTCTCTTTCTTTGCTTCCTATCCACCATGATATAAGCCACTTTGTTCTACTACATGCTCTTTTCATTATGCTCTTCCTCACCAAGGGCCTGAAGCAATGGAGCCAGGTGATCCTGGACGGAAACCTCCAGTTCTATGAGTCCAAATAAATCTTTCCTCTTCTGAGTAGTTGATATCAGAGATTTTGTCATGGAGACAGAAAGCTGACTAACACACTTTGATGCCTATGTCTGACCTGGGTCATGCTGCCTTTCCATGCAGGGGGATGGGCCTGACTCCCACAGGCAAGTAGATGGCAGAGGCACAGGTATTTCTTCACAGGACTGGAAGCAAGAGACTACAGGGCCAATTCTAGAACTGTGTTCAAAATTGAGAACCAGTCTGAACCAGCAAAGTGTGTCCATACAGGTCATGAGGGCAAAGGGGCTCAATACTGGCCAAGTTGGATGGAGGAAGGGAAGGGAAATCCAGAGTAGCATGATTGGGTGGAACCATAGAAGGTGGCAGGATGAATTTCACAGAATTGATATCTGGGAGATGTTCTCACACTTTCCTTTCAAGGTTTTGCAGAAGCAGGCACCACCCATATTAAAGCAGCAGTGTTTGGGAGGCTGAGAGAGGAGAATCGTGAGTTCAAAGCCAGCCTCAGCAACAGCGAGGCGCTAAGCAACTCAGTGAGACCCTGTCTCTACATAAAACACAAAATAGGGCTGGGGATGTGGCTCAGTGGTCCAGTGCC